>JADFUC010000362.1:0-19346 GCA_019722365.1 Lithospermum erythrorhizon | reverse complement strand
CATATGCTTAAAATAAAAACGCCACGGCCGATTCGACGACAACAAAAATGCATTTTTCTTATCCAAAAAAGAAATCGATACTAGTTTTTTCTCGATGTTCCCCTTAATATTAGTATGGATTTCTTTGAGAAAATCTTAGCAATTTAATTCTTTTTTAATACGCAAAAACAAAAGTCATATCACCGCTCCATTCTACGAATAATTTAAAATATTTTTTCTTATCCGAACGAATCCGGTACTAGTTTTTTCGACAGCCTTCACTAATATTACCGTTGGTATGATTTTTTTTGAGGAAAAATCGATCAATCCTAATGCTGAATACGCCGAAACAAAAACGCCACGCTCGATTCGCAAACAAATGTAAAAAAATGCATTTTTTCTCTTATCGAACGGAATCCGTGACGAAGTTTTTTCGATGTCCAGAGAGGTATGATTTGCATTGAGAAAATCTACAATTCCCTAATGCTATTCATATGCGAAATAAAAAACGCCACGCTCGATTCTCGACGACAACAAAATGCATTTTTCTTATCCGAATCCTGAACTGCAGACGAAGTTTTTGTCGGTTGTCCCCTAATATTAGCTGCAGGTATGATTTTATTTGAGAAAATATAGCACTTATAATGATTTTAATACGCCGAAACAAAAAAACGCCACGGCTCGAGCTTCCGGGCCAACAAAAAAATACCGCATTTTTTTTCTTATCCGAACGGAATCAGACGAAGTTTTTTTTCGATGTTCCCCTTATATTAGCTACGTAGGTATGATTTTGGCATTGAGAAAATCGAAAGCAATTTAATGCTATTCATATATGGGGTGGGTCAAAAACGCCACTACTGATTCGAATTTAAACAAAAATGCGATTTTTTCTTATCCGAACGGAACTGTGACGAAGTTTTTCTCGATGTTCCCCCAATATTAGCTGCAGTATGGGATTTTATTTGAGAAAATATGGCACTTATAATGCTTTTTAATACGCCGAAAACAAAAAACGCCACGGCCCGCGCCAACAAAAATGCATTTTTTCTTATCCGAACGAACTGCATTTCAGTTTTTTTCGACGCGTTCTTTATATTATTAAGACGATGATTTTCTTTGAGAGTAACGATCAATCCTATCGCTTTTAATACGCCGAAAACAAAACGGCCACGGCTCGATTGGGCAACAAGAAAAAATGCATTTTTTCTTGTCCGAACGGAATCAGACGAGTTTTTTTCGACACGCTCCCCTTTATATTAGTGCATGATTTTCATTGAGAAAATCGAAAGCAATTCTAATGCTTTTAATATGCGAAAACAAAAAACGTCACGGCTCGATTCGACGACAACAAAAAATGCATTTTTCTTATCCGAATCCGAACTGCACGCGTTTTTCTGGATGCCCTTAATATAGCTGCAGTGGCGATGCCTGGAAAATTCAGCACTTATAACGTGCTTTTATCATCACGCTGCAAAACAAACGGCCACGTAAGTTCGATTCACACAACAAAATGCATTTTTTCCTTTATCAACGGAATTGCATTTTAGTTTTTCGATGTTCCCCTTATTAGCTGCAGACGATGATTTTTCTTTGAGAAAATCGAGCAATTCTAATGCTTTACCACGCGAAACAAAAAAAGGCCACGGCTCGATTTCGCGACAACAAAAATGCATTTTTTCTATCCAAAGAAATCGATATACTAGTTTTTTTCTCGATGTTCCCCCATTATTAGCGAGGTATGATTTTCTTTGAGAAAATCTAGCAATTTAATTTTTAATACGCAAAAAACAAAAATGTCATCGGCTCCATTCTGGCCGATGTAAAATGCATTTTTCTTATCCGAACGTAATCCGTACTAGTTGTTTTCGATGTTTCCCTAATATTAGCGTTGGTATGATTATTTTTGAGAAAAATCGATCAATCCTAATGCTTTTAAACAAAAACGCCACGGATCGATGCCCGCAACAAGAAAAATGCATTTTTTCTTATTCAACGGAACTGCATTTGAAGTTTTTTTCGATGTTCCCCTCATATTAGCGTAGGTATGATTTTCCTTGAGAAAATCGAGCAATTCTAATGTTTTTAATATGCGAAAACAAAAAACTTCACTGCTCGATTCGACGACAACAAAAAATGCATTTTTTCTTATCCGCATCGATTTTTTTTTTCGATGCTCCCCTAATATTAGCGTAGTATGATTTTATTTTGAGAAAATATAGCACTTATAATGCTTTTTAATACGCCGAAAACAAAACGCCACGGCTCGATTCGGGCGTCAACAAAAATGCATTTTTTCTTATCCGAACGAACCGTGACGAAGTTTTTCTTCTTCAATGCTCCCCTTTATATTGCTGCACGTGATGATTTTCTTTTTGAGAAAATCGCAGCAATTTAATGCTTTTAATACGCCGAACAAAACGCCACTTCAGCCGATTCGCAACAACAAAAATGTACTTTTTCTCTTTGTCCGAACGGAATCCGCATTTGTAGTTTTTCGACGTTCCCCTTATATTATTGTACGCATTTCTTCATTGAGAAAATCGAAAGCAATTCAATGCAAGTTATTCATATGCGGTGAAATAAAAAACGCTTTCACGGCTCGATTCGACGACAACAAAAAAATGGATTTTTTCTTATCCGAACGGAACTGCACGGGTTTTTTTCGATGTTCCCCTAATATTAGCCTTGTGTATGGATTTTATTTGAGAAAATCTAGCACTTATAACGCTTTTAATACGAAAAACAAAAAACGTGCCACGGCCGATTCGCGACAACAAAAATGCATTTTTTCTGGTCCTAACGGAATCCCACGAAGTTTTTTTCGACATGTTCCCCTATATTAGCTGCAGACGTGATGATTTTCTTTGAGAAAATCGAGCAATTTACTGCTTTTAATACGCTAAAACAAAAACGTCATTGGGGCCGATTCCTGGGCGACAACAAAATGCATTTTTTTCTTTATCCCGAACGGAACTGCATTTGAAGTTTTTTTTTTCGATGTTCCCTTTATATTATTAGG
This sequence comes from Lithospermum erythrorhizon, assembly GCA_019722365.1. Taxonomy (NCBI): domain Eukaryota; kingdom Viridiplantae; phylum Streptophyta; class Magnoliopsida; order Boraginales; family Boraginaceae; genus Lithospermum; species Lithospermum erythrorhizon. Next base: position 16,348 of record JADFUC010000362.1, on the reverse strand, counting down.
TATGGATTTTCATTGAGAAAATCGAGCAATTTAATGCTGTCTCATATGCGAAATAAACGTCACGGCTCGATTCGACGACAACAAAAATGCATTTTTTCTTATCCGAACGGAACTCAGACGAAGCTTTTTTTCGAGTGTTCCCCTAATATTAGCGTGAGGTGGCTGATTTTATTTGAGAAAATATAGCACTTAGAGTAATGCTTTTAATACGCTGAAACAAAAACGCCACGCGCCGATTCGGGCGGCCAACAAAAATGCATTTTTTCTCTTATCTCGAACGAACTGCATTTGTGCTCTTTCTCGATGACGATGATTTTGAGAAAATCGAGAAATTTAATGTTTAAAACAAAAACGCCACGGCTCGATTCGGCAACAACAAAAATGCATTTTTTCGTCCGAACGGAACTGTGACGAAGTTTTTTTTTTCGATGTTCCCCTCATATTAGCGTAGGTATGATTTTCATTGAGAAAATCGAGCAATTTAATGCTATTCATATATGCGAAATAAAAAACGCCACGGCCGATTCGACGACAACAAAATGGATTTTTTTTATCCGAACGGAACTGCACGCAGTTTTTTTCGGATGCTCCCCTAATATTAGCGTAGTATGATTTTTATTTGAGAAAATATAGCACTTATAATGCTTTTAATACGCTGAACAAAAACGCCACGGCTCGATTCGGAAGGCCAACAAAAAATCCATTTTTTCTTATCCGAACGGAATCCGTACGAGGTTTTTTTCGATGTTCTTTATATTAAGGCATTTATGATTTCCGTGAGAAAATCCATCAATCCTACTGCTTTTAATACGCGAAAACAAAAACGCCACTTCGGCCGATTCTTCGGCAACAACAAAAATGCATTTTTTCTCTTATCCGAACGGAACTTGACAGTTTTTTCTCGATGTTCTTTATATTAATGTAGGTATGATTTTCTATCGAGAAAAATCGGTAATTCTAATGCTATTCATATGCGAAATAAAAACGCCACTCTGGGCCGATTCGACGACAACAAAAATGCATTTTTTCTTATCCGAACGGAATCCGTACGAAGTTTTTTTCGATGTTCCCCTAATATTAGCTTAGGTATGATTTTATTTGAGAAAATATAGCAATTCTAATGCTTTTAATACGCGAAAACAAAAAACTTCTGCTCGATTCGGGCGCCAACAAAAAATGCATTTTTTCTTATCCGAACGGAACTGTGACGAAGTTTTTTTTTCGATGTTTCCCCTTATATTAGCTGCGACGTGATAAGATTTTCTTTGAGAAAATCTGTTACCCCATCGCTTTTAAACAAAAACGCCACGGCTCGATTCGGCAACAACAAAAAAATGCATTTTTTCTTGTCCGAACGTGAACTGTGACGAGTTTTTTTCGATGTTCCCCTTTATATTAGCGTAGTATGCATTTTCATTGAGAAAATCGAAAGCAATTTAATGCTATTCATATGCGGTAAATAAAAAACGCCACGGCTCATTCGACGACAACAAAAATGGATTTTTTTTATCCGAACGGAATCAGACGAAGTTTTTTTTTTTCGACAAGCCTCCCATTATTAGCGTGAGGTATGATTTTATTTGAGAAAATATAGCACTTATAATGCTTTTAATACGCGAAACGTAAACGCCACGGCTCGATCTCGGGCGGCCAACAAAAAATGCATTTTTCTTATCCTCGCAATAACGGAACTGCATTTGAAGTTTTTTTCTCGATTGCCTCTTTATATTAGCGTTATATCGTGATTTTCCTGCGGAGAAAATCGATCAATCCCACAAGCTTTTAATACGCCGAAAACAAAAACGCCACGGCTCGATTCGCAACAACAAAATGCATTTTTCTTATCCGAACGAATCAGACGAAGTTTTTTTCGATTGCTCCTTTATATATTACAGTATGATTTTCATTGAGAAAATCGAGCAATTCTAATGCTATTCATATGCGAAATAAAAACGCCACGTTTCGATTCTCCGACGACAACAAAATGCATTTATCCGAACGAACTGCATTTAGTTTTTTTTCTTTCTTCGATGTTCCCCTAATATTAGCGTAGTATGATTTTATTTTATAGCAAAATATAGCACTTTATAATGCTTTTAATATCAAGAAAACAAAAACTTCACGGCTCGATTCGGCGTCAACAAAATGCATTTTTTCTTATCCTGAACGAACTGTGACGAAGTTTTTTCGATGTTCCCCTTTATATTAGCGCATTTATGATTTTCTTTTGAGAAAATCGAGCAATTCTAATGCTTTTAATACGCCGAACAAAACGGCCACGGCCAAAGATTCGCAACAACAAAAATGCATTTTTCTTGTCCGAACGGAACTGCATTTGAAGTTTTTTCGATGTTCCCCTTATATTAGCTGTAGTGCGGATTTTCATTGAGAAAATCGAAAGCAATTCTAATGCTATTCATATGCTAAAATAAAAACGCCACGGCCGATTCGGACGACAACAAAAATGGATTTTTTTCTTATCCCAACGAACTGCGACGAAGCTTTTTTTCGATGTTCCCCTAATATTAGCTGTGGTATGATTTTATTTGAGAAAATATAGCACTTATAATGCTTTTTAATACGCTGAAACAAAAAAACGCTTTCACGGCCGATTCAAGGCCAACAAAAAATGCATTTTTTCTTATCCGAACGGAACTGCGACGCAGTTTTTCTTCGATGTTCCCTTATATTAAGCGCATTTTATGACGCCTTTCTTTTTGAGAAAATCGATCAACTTAATGCTTTAATAATACGCCGAAACAAAAAACGCCACGGCCGATTCGCAACAAAATGCATTTTTTTCTTATCCGAACGGAACTGCGACGAAGTTTTATTCGATGTTCTTTATATTATTAGGTGAGGGTATGATTTTCTACTTGAGAAAATCGAAAGTTACCCTTAATGCTATTCATATGCGAAAACAAAAAACGCCACCTGGCCGATTCGACCACAACAAAAATGCATTTTTTCTTATCCGAATCCGAATCCCATTTGAAGTTTTTTCCTGATGTTCCCTTAATATTACGTAGGTATGATTTTATTTGAGAAAATATAGCACTTATAATGCTTTTTATCACGAAAACAAAACGCCACGGCTCGATTCAAGGCCAACAAAAATGCATTTTTTCTTATCCGAACGGAACTGCGACGAAGTTTTTTCTTCGAATGCTCCCCATATTACAGACGTGATGATTTTCTTTTGAGAAAATCGGCAGCGCAATTCTAATGCTTTTAATACGCTAAAACAAAAACGCCACTTCGCCGATTCGGGCAACAACAAAAAATGCATTTTTTCTTGTCCCGAACGAACTGCATTTCCAGTTTTTTCTGGCTGCCTCTTTATATTATGCATGTATGATTTTCATTGAAAATCGAGCAAATTTAATGCTGGCTCATATGCGAAAATAAAACGCCACGGCTCGATTCGACGACAACAAAAAAGGATTTTTTCTTATCCGAACGAATCAGACGAAGTTTTTTTCGGCTGCTCCCTAATATTAGCGTAGTATGATTTTTATTTGAGAAAATATAGCACTTTATAATGCTTTTAATACGCCGAAACAAAAAACGCCACGGCTCGATTCGGGCGGCCAACAAAATGCATTTTTATCCGAACGAACTGTGACGAAGTTTTTTTCGGACGTCCTTTATATTAGCGCTGTGACGTGATGATTTTCTTGAGAAAATCGATCAATCCTAACGCGACACGCTGAACAAAAACGCCACTTCGGCCGATTCGCAACAACAAAAATGCATTTTTTCTTATCCGAACGGAACTGCGACGAAGTTTTTTCGACGTTCTTATATTACGTGTAGGTATGATTTTCATTGAGAAAAATCGAAAGCAATTCTAATGCTTATTCATATGCTTTTAAAATAAAAACGGCCACGGCTCGATTCTCCGACGACAACAAAAAAGGATTTTTTTTCTATCCGAACGGAACTGCATTTGAAGTTTTTTCGACGCTCCCCTTAATATTAGCGCATGATTTTATTTGAGAAAATATAGCACTTATAATGCTTTTAATACGCTAAAATGCAACGCCACTTCGGCCATTCGGCTGGCCAACAAAAATGCATTTTTCTTATCCGAACGGAACTGTGACGAAGTTTTTTCGATGTTCCCTTTATATTAAGGCATTTATGATTTTCTTTTGAGAAAATCGATCAATCCTAATGCTTTTAATACGCGAAACAAAAAACGCCACGGCTCGATTCGCAAACAACAAAAATGCATTTTTCTTATCCGAACGAACTGCATTTGAAGTTTTTTTTCGATGTTCCCGAGGCTAACAGGCATGGATTTTCTTTCATTGAGAAAATCGAGCAATTCTAATGCTTATTCATATTAAAGGAAAACGGTATTACTACCGATCTCGACGACAACAAAAAATGCATTTTTTCTTTATCCGAACGGAATCAACAGACGAAGTTTTTTTCTCGAGGTTCCCTAATATTAGCTGCAGGTATGATTTTATTTTGAGGAAAAATATAGCACTTATAACGCTTAATACGCCGAAAACAAAAACGCCACGCCTCGATTCAAGGCCAACAAAAAATGCATTTTTTCTTATCCGAACGGAACTGTGACGAAGTTTTTTCGATGTTCCCCTTATATTAGCTGCACGCATGATTTTCTCTTTTTGAGAAAATCGAAAGCAATTCTAATGCTTTTATCGTGAAAACAAAAACGCCACTTCGGCCGATTCGCAACAACAAAAAATGCATTTTTTGTCCGAACGGAACTGCATTTGAAGTTTTTTTCGATGTTCCCTTTATATTAGCGTAGGTATGATTTTCATTGAGAAAATCGAAAGCAATTCTAATGCTATTCATATGCTTAAAAATAAAACGCCACGGCTCGATTCGACGACAACAAAAAATGGATTTTTTTCTTTATCCTCGAACGTGAATCAGACGAAGTTTTTTCGATGTTCCCCTAATATTAGCGCAGGTATGATTTTTTATTTGAGAAAATATAGCACTTATATCAGCTTTTTAATACGCTGAAAATAAAAACGCCACGGCTCGATTCAAGGCCAACAAAAAATGCATTTTTTCTTATCCTGAACGGAACTGCGACGCAGTTTTTTTCTTCGGAATGCTCCCTTATATTAAGGCAGACGATGATTTTCTTTTGAGAAAATCGATCAATCCTAATGCTTTTAATACGCTGGAACAAAAAACGCCACGGCTCGATTCGCAACAACAAAAATGCATTTTTCTTATCCGAACTTAATCCCAGACGAAGTTTTTTTCGATGTTCCCCTTATATTAGCGCAGTATGATTTTCATTGAGAAAATCGAGCAATTCTAATGCTATTCATATGCTTAAATAAAAACGCCACGGCTCGATTCGACGACAACAAAAATGGATTTTTTTCTTATCCGAACGGAATCAGACGAAGTTTTTTCGACGTTCCCCCATCATTAGCTGCACGATGATTTTCTTTGAGAAAATCGAAAGCAATCAATGCTTTTAGACACGCCGAAAAACAAAAACGCCACGCTCGATCTCGCAACAACAAAAATGCATTTTTTCTGTCCGAACGGAACTGTGACGAAGTTTTTTCGATGTTCCCTTATATTAGCTGCAGTATTTATTTTCATTGAGAAAATCGAGCAATTTAATGCTATTCATATGCGAAATAAAAACGCTACTTCGGGCCGATTCGGACGGCATACAACAAAAATGGATTTTTTATCCGAACGGAATCCGTGACGGGTTTTTTTCGATGTTCCCTAATATTAGCTTTAGGGTATGATTTTATTTGAGAAAATCTAGCACTTATAATGCTTTTTAATACGCCGAAAACAAAACGCCACGCTCGATTCGGGCGACAACAAAAATGCATTTTTTCTTTATCCGAACGGAATCAGACGAAGTTTTTTCTTCTTCGATGTTCCCTTTATATTAGCTGCATGTGATGATTTCTTTGAGAAAATCGAGCAATTTAACGCTTTAATACGCCGAAACAAAAATGTCACTTCGCCGATTCGGGCGACAACAAAAATGCATTTTTTCTTATCCAAAAGAAATCGATACTAGTTTTTTTCGCATGTGTCTCCCCATATTACGCTGCAGTAGTGCATGATTTTCTTTTGAGAAAATCTAGCAATTCTAATTCTTTTAATACGCAAAACAAAAAATGTCATCGGCTTTATTCGGGCGACAACAGAAAATGCATTTTTCTATCCGAACGTGAATCCGCATTTCAGTTTTTTTTTTCGGCGTTTCACTAATATTAGTTGCATGATTTTTGAGAAATCGATCAATCCTAATGCTTTTATCACGCCGAAAACAAAAACGTCACGGGTCGATTCGGCAACAACAAAAAATCCATTTTTTCTTATCCGAACGGAACTGTGAGGGAGTTTTTTCTTCTTCTGCCCTTATATTAGCGTAGGTATGATTTTCATTGAGAAAATCGAGCAATTCTAATGTTATTCATATATGCGAAAATAAAAACGCCGGCCGATTCGACGACAACAAAAATGGATTTTTCTTATCCGAACGGAACTGCACGGTTTTTTTTCGAATGCTCCCCTAATATTAGCGTAGGTATGGATTTTATTTTCCGGAGAAAATCTAGCACTATAATGCTTTTAATACGCCGAAAACAAAACCACGGCTCGATCTCGGCGGTGCACAACAAAAATGCATTTTTCTTATCCTCGAACGAACTGCGACGAGTTTTTTTTCACTGCTCCCTTTATATTAATATTGCATGTGCTGGATTTTCTTTTGAGAAAATCGAGCAATTCTAATGCTTTTAATACGCCGAAACAAAAAATGTCACTTGCTCGATTCGGCTTACTGGAATAAAATTCTTGATTTTTTTCTTATCCAAAAAAGAAATCGATACTAGTTTTTTTTCTCGATGTTCCCCCTAATATTAGGTATGGATTTTCTTTTGAGAAAATCTAGCAATTTAATTTTTTAATACGCTAGAAAACAAAATGTCACTCCGTTTATTCGGCGACAACAGAAAAATGCATTTTTTCTTATCCGAACGTGAATCAGACTTCAGTTTTTTCTTTTCGATGTTTCACTAATATTAGCGTTGGCGGCGATTTTTTTGAGAAAATCGGGATCAATCCTAATGCTTTTAATGCCGAAACAAAAACGCCACGGCTCGATCTTCGCAACAACAAAAAAAGCAGTTTTTCTTATCCGAACGGAATCCGTAGGAGTTTTTTTCAATGTTCCCCTATATTAGCGTAGGTATGATTTACTTTGAGAAAATCGAGCAATTTAATGCTATTCATAAAACAAAACGCCAATGCCGATTCTGACGACAACAAAAATGCATTTTTTCTTATCCGAACGGAACTGGCAGACGAAGCTTTTTTTTCGATGTTCTAATATTAGCGTGTGAGGTATGATTTTATTTGAGAAAATATAGCACTTATAATGCTTTTAATACGCCGAAAACAAAAACGCCACGGCTCATCTGGCGCCAACAAAAAATGCATTTTTTTCTTATCTCGAACGGAATCAGACGAAGTTTTTTTCGACGTTCCCCTTTATATTATTAAGACGATGATTTTCTTTGAGAAAATCGATCAATCCTAATGCTTTTAATACGCCGAAAAACAAAAAACGTCACGGGTCGATTCGGCAACAACAACAAAAATCCATTTTTTCTTATCCGAACGGAATCCGTACGAATTTTTTTTCGATGTTCCCCTCATATTAGCTGCAGTATGATTTCATTGAGAAAATCGAAAGCAATTTAATGCTATTCATATGCGAAAATTAAAACGGCCACGGCTCGATCTCCTCCGACTACAACAAAAATGAATTTTTTCTTATCCGAACGGAACTGCACGGGTTTTTTTTCGATGTTCCCCTATTAGCGTGAGGTATGATTTTATTTTGAGAAAAATCTAGCACTTATAATGCTTTTACGCGAAAACAAAAACGCCACGGCCGATCTTCAGCGACAACAAAAACATTTTTTCTTATCCGAACGGAACTGCATTTGAAGTTTTTTTTTTCGATGTTCCCTTTATATTAAGTATGTATGATTTCTTTGAGAAAATCGAGCAATTCTAATGCTTTTATCACGCGAAAACAAAAACGCCACGGCCGATTCGGGCGACAACAAAATGCATTTTTCTTATCCAAAAGAAATCGATACTAGTTTTTTTCGATGTTCCCCTAATATTAAGGGTATGGATTTTCTTGAGAAAATCTAGCAATTCTAATTGTTTTAATACGCAAAACAAAAATGTCATCGCTTCTATTCGGGCGATAACAAAAATGCATTTTTTCTTATCCCGAACGTAATCCGCATTTAAGTTTTCGAGCAGCCTTCACTAATATTACGTTGGTATGCTGATTTTTTTGAGAAAATCGATCAACTTAATGCTTTTAATACATCTTAAAAACAAAAACGCCACGGGCTCGATTTCTCCGGGCAACAACAAAAAATGCATTTTTCTTATCTCAACGTGAACTGTGAGGAGTTTTTTCAAGTTCCCTTATATTAAGCGTATGATTTTCATTGAGAAAATCGAAAGCAATTCTAATGCTATTCATATGCGAAAATAAAAACGCCACGGCTCGATTCGACGACAAAAAATGCATGTGTCTTATCCGAACGAACTGTGACGAAGTTTTTTCTTCGATTGCCTCCTCAATATTAGCTGCAGTGGATGCATTTTATTTTGAGAAAATATAGCACTTATAATGCTTTTTAATACGCCGAAACAAAAAACGTCACGGCCGATTCGGGCGCCAACAAAAAATGCATTTTTTCTTATCCGAACGAATCAGACGAAGTTTTTCTCGATGTTCCCCTTTATATTAGCGCATTTGATGATTTTTGAGAAAATCGATCAATCCTAATGCTTTTAATAATACGCGAAAACAAAAACGCCACTTCGGGCCACGTAAGAACAACAAAAATGCATTTTTTCTCTTATCCGAACGAACTGCATTTAGTTTTGAGTCTCGATGTTCCCCTTATATTAGCTGCAGTGCATGATTTTCATTGAGAAAATCGAGCAATTTAACGCTTATTCATATGCTTAAAAATAAAAACGCCACGTTCGATTCGACGACAACAAAATGCATTTTTTCTTATCCGAACGGAACTGTGATGAAGTTTTTTTTCGATGTTCCCTAATATTAGCGTAGGTATGATTTTATTTGAGAAAAATATAGCACCCTTATAATGCTTTTAATACGCTTTAAAACAAAAACGCCACGGCTCGATTCAAGGCCAAACAAAAATGCATTTTTCTTATCCTGAACGGAATCGGCATTTGAAGTTTTTTCGATGTTCCCTATATTAATAGCATTTATGATTTTGAGAAAATCGATCAATCCTATCAAATGCTTTTAATACGCTGAAACAAAAACGCCACTTCGCCGACACCTCGGGCAACAACAACAACAAAAAATCCATTTTTTCTTATCCGAACGGAATCCGACGAGTTTTTTTTCGATGTTCCCTTCATATTAGCGTAGGTATGATTTTCATTGAGAAAATCGAGCAATTCTTAATGCTATTCATATGCGAAAATAAAAACGCCACGGGCTCGATTCGGACGACAACAAAAATGGATTTTTTTCTTATCCGAACGGAACTGCACGAAGTTTTTTCGATGTTCCCTAATATTAGTGTAGGTATGATTTTACTTGAGAAAATATAGCACTTATAATGCCTTTAATACGCCGAAAACAAAAACGCCACGGCTCGATTCAAGGCCAACAAAATGCATTTTTTTCTTATCCGAACGAACTGCATTTAGTTTTTTTCAAGCTCCCTTATATTACGCACGTATGATTTTGAGAAAAATCGAAAGCAATCTAATGCTTTTAATACGCGAAAACAAAAAACGTCACGGCTCGATTCGGCAACAACAAAAAATGCATTTTTTCTTATCTGAACGGAATCCGTACGAGTTTTTTTCGATGTTCCCCTTATATTAGCGTAGGTATGATTTTCATTGAGAAAATCGAGCAATTTATCGTTATTCATATGCGAAAATAAAAACGGCCACGTGTTCGATTCGACGACAACAAAAATGGATTTTTCTTTATCCAGACGGGTTTTTTTTTCGATGTTCCCCTTAATATTAGCGTAGGTATGATTTTATTTGAGAAAATCTAGCACTTATAACGCTTAATACGCCGAAAACAAAAAACGCCACGGCTCGATTCGCCACGCCAACAAAAAATGCATTTTTTCTATCCGAACGAACTGTACGAAGTTTTTTTCGATGTTCCCTTATATTAGTTGCATGTATGATTTTCTTTTGAGAAAACGAGCAATTTAATGCTTTTCATACGAAAAACAAAAACGCTCACTCTGGCCGATTCGGGCGACAACAAAAAATGCATTTTTTTCTTATCCAAAAGAAATCGAGGATATACTAGTTTTTTTTCGATGTTCCCTAATATTAGCTGTATGATTTCTCTTTGAGAAAATCTAGCAATTTTAATTCTTTTAGCACGCAGTAAAAACAAAAAATGTCAATCGGGTTTATTCTGGCGACACAAAAATGCATTTTTTTTTTCTTATCCGAACGTAACTGCATTTCCAGTTTTTTCGATGTTTCACTAATATTAGCTGCTTGGTATGATTTTTTGAGAAAAATCGATCAATCCTAATGCTTTTAATTGTCGCCGAAAAACAAAAACGGCCACGGCTCGATTCGCAACAACAAAAAAATGCATTTTTTCTTATCCTCAACGGAACTGCAGGAGCTTTTTTTCTTTCAAGTTCCCCTTATATACGTAGGTGGCTGATTTTCATTGAGAAAAATCGAGCAATTCTAATGCTATTCATATGCGAAAATAAAAACGCCACGGCTCGATTCGGACGAACAAAAAATGCATTTTTTCTTATCCGAACGTGAACTGTGACGAAGTTTTTTTTCGATGTTCCCCATTATTAGCTGCAGTATGATTTATTTGAGAAAAATATATACCTTATAATGCTTTTAATACGCTGAAACAAAAATCCAAGCCACGGCTCGATTCGGGCGCCAACAAAATGCATTTTTTCTTATCCGAACGGAACTGCGACGCAGTTTTTTCTTCGATGTTCCCCTTTATATTAGCTGGAGAGACGTGATGATTTCTTTTGAGAAAATCGATCAATCCTAATGCTTTATCATCGCGAAAACAAAAAACGCCACGGCTCGATTCTCCTCCGGGCAACAACAAAATGCATTTTTCTTTATCCGAACGGAACTGCGACGAAGTTTTTTTTTTCGATGCCCTTATATTAAGCGTAGGTATGATTTTCATTGAGAAAATCGAAAGCAATTTAATGCTATTCATATGCTAAAATAAAAAACGCCACTGCTCGATTCGACGACAACAAAAATGGATTTTTTTCTTATCCGAACGGAACTGGCACGGGTTTTTTTTCGATGTTCCCCTAATATTAGCGTAGGTATGATTTATTTGAGAAAAATCTAGCACTTATAATGCTTTTATCACGCCGAAAACAAAAAACGCCACGGCTCGATTCGGGCGACAACAAAAAATTTTACATTTTTTCTTATCCGAACGGAACTGCGACGAGTTTTTTCTTCGATGTTCCCTTATATTATGCTGCATGTATGATTTTCTTTGAGAAAAAATCGAAAGCAATTCTAATGCTTTTAAATACGCGAAAACAAAAACGCCACGGCTCGATTCGGGCGACAACAAAAATGCATTTTTTCTTATCCAAAAGAAATCGATACCAGTTTTTTCTCGATGTTCCCCTTAATATTACATGGGTAGGTATGATTTTCTTTGAGAAAATCTACAATTCTAATTGTTTTAATACGCAAAAACAAAAATGTCACCGCTCTATTCGGGCGACAACAAAATGCATTTTTTCTTATCCGAACGTAATCCGCATTTAGTTTTTTTCGATGTTTCACTAATATTAGCGTTTGGCATGATTTTTTGAGAAAATCGATCAATCCTAATGCTTTTAATACGCCGAAAACAAAAACGCCACGGCTCTGGTTCCCGCAACAACAACAAAAAAATGCATTTTTCTTATCCGAACGGAACTGTGAGGAGTTTTTTCTTTCGGTTCCCTTTATATTAGCGTAGGTAAGGATTTTCATTGAGAAAAATCGAAAGCAATTTAACACCTCTGACTGCTTTTGACAAGCGAAAACAAAAAACGCCACGCCTCGATTCGGGCGACAACAAAAATGCATTTTTCTTATCCGAACGGAACTGCACGAAGTTTTTTTCGATGTTCACCTAATATTAGAGAGATATGATTTTCTTTTGAGGTACCGAGCAATTTAATAAGCGACATGCGAAAACAAAAACGCCACGGCTCGATTCATGGCCAACAAAATGCATTTTTTCTTTATCCGAACGGAACTGCATTTAGTTTTTTTTCGATGTTCCCTAATATTACAAGATGGGCGATTTTCTTTTGAGAAAATCGAGCAATTCGCGCCGAATGCTTGAATACGCTGAAACAAAAACGCACGCTGATTCTAAGGACAACAAAAATGCATTTTTTCTTATCCAGACGAAGTTTTTTCATGTTCCCTTAATATTACGTAGGCTGGGATTTTCTTTCTTTGAGAAAATCGAGCAATTCTAAAGTTTTAATAATAGAAAACAAAAACGCCATGGCTCGATTCGAGACAACAAAATGCATTTTCTTATCCAACGGAACTGTGACGAAGTTTTTTTCGATGTTCACCTAATATTGCTGTGAGGGTATGATTTTCTTTGAGAAAATCGAGCAATTCTAATGCTTTATTGTTTAAAACAAAACGCCACTTACCGATTCTTGGCTGCCAACAAAATGTATTTTATCCGAAGGAACTGTGACGAGTTTTTTTTCGATGTTCCCTAATATTACGTATGATTTCGGCGAAAATCTGGCAATTTAATGCTTTTAATAGTTTAAAACAAAAACGCCACGCCTCGATTCTACGAATAAAAATGCATTTTTCTTATCCAACGGAACTGCATTTAGTTTTTTCTTTCGATGTCTCAATACATGTGATATGATTTTCTTGAGAAAATCGAGCAATTAATGCTTTTAATACGCTGAACAAAACGCCACGCCTCGATTCTCGGCCAACAAAAAATACATTTTTCTTATCCGAACGGAATCCGCATTTATTTTTTTTTTTTCTGATGTTCCCCATTATTACGTAGATATGATTTTTCTTTTGAGAAAATCTTAGCAATTCTAATGCTTTTAATACGCCGAAAACAAAACGAACGGTCGATTCGGGCGACAACAAAAAATGCATTTTTTCTCTTATCCCAGACGAAGTTTTTTCGATGTTCCCCCTAATATTATTGCAGGTATGATTTTCTTTGAGAAAATCGAAAGCAATTCTAAAGCTTTATTGATGAAAACAAAAATCCGCCATGGCTCGATTCGGGCGACAACAAAATGCATTTTTTCTTATCCGAACGAACTGCACGAGTTTTTTCTTCGATGTTCACCTATTAGTATGATTTTCTTTTGAGAAAATCGAGCAATTTAATCGCTTTTAATGTTTTAAAACAAAAACGCCACTTGCTCGATTCACATAACAAATGCATTTTTTTCTTATCCGAACGGAATCCGCATTTAGTTTTTTCGATGTTCCCCTAATACAGGTATGATTTTCTTTTGAGAAAATCGAGCAATTTAATGCTTTACTGCTCGAAACAAAAACGCCACGCCTCGATTCTACGACAACAAAATGCATTTTTCTTATCCGAACGGAACTGTGACGAAGTTTTTTCGATGTCTCTAATATTACAGATATGATTTTCTTTTGAGAAAATCGAGCAATTCTAATGCTTTTAATACGCTGAACAAAACGCCACGCCTCGATTCCGCGACAACAAAATACATTTTTTCTTATCCGAACGGAACTGTGAGATTTTTTCGATGTTCCCCTAATATTGTGAGATATGATTTTCTTGAGAAAATCGAGCAATTCCCGAATGCTTTTAATACGCCGAAAACAAAACGAACGGCTCGATTCAAGCGACAACAAAAATGTATTTTTTTCTTATCCAGACGAAGTTTTTTTCGATAATTCCCTAATATTACAGGTGGTTGATTTTCTTTGAGAAAATCGAGCAATTCTAAAGCTTTTAATAATAGAAAACAAAAACGCTATGGCTCGATTCGCGACAACAAAATCGCATTTTTTCTTATCCGAACGGAATCCCGACGAAGTTTTTTTCTGGATGTTCACCTAATATTAAGGGTGAGGGTATGATTTTCTTTGAGAAAATCGAGCAATTCTAATGCTTCGGACAGCGAAAAACAAAACGCCACGGCTCGATTCGCACATTAACAAAATGCATTTTTTCTTATCCGAACGGAATCAGACGAAGTTTTTTTCGATGCCCCTAATATTGTAGGTATGATTTTCTTGAGAAAATCGAGCACTTCTAATGCTTTATTGTTTAAACAAAACGCCACGCCGATTCGGGCGACAACAAAAATGCATTTTTTCTTATCCGAACGGAACTGCATGAAGTTTTTTTCGATGTTCCCTTAATATTACAGATATGATTTTTCTTTGAGAAAATCGAGCAATTCTAATGCTTTTAATACGCTTAAAACAAAAACGCCACGCCGATTCTCGGGCGACAACAAAAATACATTTTTTCTATCCGAACGGAACTTCAGACGATTTTTTTTCGATGTTCCCCTAATATTATTTAGATAAGATTTTCTTGAGAAAATCGAAAGCAATTTAATAAGCTTTTGGACACGCCGAAACAAAAACGAACGGCTCGATTCGGGCGACAACAAAAATGCATTTTTTCTTATCCAGACGAGTTTTTTTCATGTTCCCTAATATTACAGGTGGCTGATTTTCTTTGAGAAAATCGAAAGCAATTCTAAAGCTTTTAATAATAGAAAACAAAAACGCCATGGTCATCTCCGACGACAACAAAAATTTATTTTTTCTTATCCGAACGGAATCAGACGAAGTTTTTTCGATGTTCACCTAATATTAGGTATGATTTTCTTTTGAGAAAATCGAGCACCAATGTTTTAATAAGCGAAAACAAAAACGCCACGGCTCGATTCGGGCGACAACAAAATGATTTTTCTTATCCGAACGGAACTGCACGAAGTTTTTTTCTTTCATGGTTCCCCAATATTAGCATAGCGATTTTCTTTGAGAAAATCGAGCAATTTAATGCTTTTATTGTTTAAAACAAAACGCCACGCCTCGATTCGGGCGGTTACCAAAATGTATTTTTTTCTATCCGAACGGAACCGCATTTAGTTTTTTCTCGATGTCTCTAATATTAGACTAGATATGATTTTCTTTTGAGAAAATCGAGCAATTCTAATGCTTTTAATAAGTTTAAAACAAAAACGCCACGCCGATTCGGGCGACAACAAAATCCATTTTTTCTTATCCGAACGGAATCCGTACAAGTTTTTTTCGATGTTCACCTAATATTAGCGAGGTATGAATTTTTCTTTTGAGAAAATCGAAAGCAATTCTAATTTTGCCATTAAACAACGCCACTGCTGACTGGGCGATGTCAAAAATGCATTTTTTCATCCAACGGAACTGTGACGAAGTTTTTTTCGATGTTCCCCTTAATATGTAGATATGATTTTCTTTTGAGAAAAATCGAGCAATTCTAATGCAGCTTTTAATACGCCGAAACAAAAAACGAACGGCTCGATTCAGCGACAACAAAAAATGCATTTTTTCTATCCTGGTATTTTAGTTTTTTTTCGATGTTCTAATATTACAGGTACATTTCTTTTGAGAAAATCGAAAGCAATTTCTCCCGAAAGCTTTAATAATAGAAAACAAAAACGCTGGCTCGATTCGGGCGACAACAAAAATGCATTTTTTCTTATCCCAACGGAACTGGTGACGAGTTTTTTTTTTTCGATGTTCACCTTAATATTAGCGTAGGTATGATTTTCTTTGAGAAAATTCCAGCAATCTTAATAAGCTTTTAATAAGCGAACAAAACGCCACGTTCGATTCGGGCGACAACAAAAATGATGCTTATCCGAACGGAACTGCACGTAGTTTTTTTCTGGAGCACCCCTAATATTAGCGTAGGTATGATTTTCTTTGAGAAAATCGAGCAATTCTAATGCTTTTAATAAGCGAAAACAACAAAAACGCCACGCCGATTCGGGCGATTGTCAAAATGCATTTTTTCTATCCGAACGGAACTGCATTTAGTTTTTTTCGATGTTCACCTACAGTAGATATGATTTCTTTGAGAAAATCGAGCAATTCTAATGCTTTAATACGCTGAACAAAAACTTAACGGTTCGATTCGGGCGACAACAAAATGCATTGTTTCTTATCCAGACGAAGCCACGTAGGCAATACGTAACTGAACGAAGGCGGCTACCGT
>JADFUC010000448.1:0-51734 GCA_019722365.1 Lithospermum erythrorhizon | reverse complement strand
TTTCTATCTATTAATCTTTCTCTCAAGTATAGCTTACTCCCAATATAATATACACCTCAAACACGTAATAACTTAAACATATATCTTAACCTCTCATAACTCAAGTATACAACTCCCTAATCACTTATCTTTAGTTCACTTTAAAGTACTACTCCCCCATTTTACAATCTCCCTCCCACGCATAACCACTGTTCCTCACATCTTCCAAATATATGCATTTCTTAATATGACGAGTAATATATCTTGAATCCGTATAACCTATAATGTATTTATCTTCCGCATTAGTATACGGAATATTTACTTCATGGTATCGTGTCGTGCTGTTAGATCATAAGCATTTCTATTCTAAAGCACATTTGAATCCATTTTTCACCATATACATATATAAAAATATCATCAATGCATTAGCATAAACTTCGCTTATAATTGTTCTCATTCCAAAGGTATCTCAATCCATTAGCCACTTAAGACATATAGAACATATCTAACAAAAAAGACAAGAATGCCGGCAAGGCTACAACTAAAAATAAATACCGTGACCTCGAAGAAAATAGTTAGTTTGGCTAAGGCTAAAAATGAAGTATAACTATCAAAGCACAGTGTAACAACAAGATTAGAATAGTCATCAGACAAATATGAATGAAAACACAGGATGTATACGTGGATTATCTGACAAAAGTCACAACACCTGTCACACATGAAGTCTCGCATAACACATGAATATATAATGTAGGTTCATACACACAATCACCCAAACGAACACAGAGACTCAACAACGACTAAAACTCTAGTCATCAAACCTCCTAGTTCCCCACATGGTCCACCAAGATACCACACATCCCCCAATGATATACTCAACTGTCACCAAGCAGGAACGGAAAATCAACAATCACCTCGCACTTATACCAGTGAGTAAGGCCAAAACCGACTTGCCATACAATGTAAAAGTATAAAGGGGCACACCCCGCATCTCTTATACACAAAGTAAGGCACAATGCGACTTATACACAAAGTATAAGGCACCCCCGCACGCCTATACCGTAGTATTAGTGGCCACATCAACAATGACAAAGAAAAGTAATCAAAAGTTATAGTCATACATCAAGACGCCTATACCGTAGTATGTGGCCAAACCGCACGCCATAGTAGTGTGGCCAAACCGCACGCTATACCAGATGTGGCCAATTCTCGATAAATGCACACAAAGAAAGGTCAAAAGAGAATCATACCGCACGCTATACCGTATAAAGCCACCGACAATGCACACAAGAAATGTTTTATCAAAGTGGAATCATACCGCACGCTATACCGTAGTATGTGGCCAAACCGCACGCTATACCGTAAGATAGTATTACCTCGAAGCAATGCAATAAAGAAGAAAGCTTATCAAAGAGAATCATATCAAGACGCCATGTACCGTAGAGTATGTGGGAAATTCTATTACCCATACGCCAGCCGACAAAAGTGGAATCATACCGCACGCTATACCGTAGTATAGTGGCCAACCGCACGCTATACTGTATAATGCACACAGCAAAGTTTATCAAATGTAATCATATCACCGCACGCTTATGTTTAGTATGGGTGGGTCAATAGCGGGCATATCCCCGGCAAGGGTGCTTAGTCACCTAATCCCTAGTAGTCCAACTATGCAGTGTATTATTATCCTAATACTCAAGTCACCTCAAAAATCAAACATAATCTATCAAACACTCTCAATAACCACCACGGCCTCTAACAATAGTAAAGCACAAGGGCCTAATACATCACACAATCGTGAATCAACAACAATCACAACCGGCCGGCTAAGGCCACATAAATACCACAAGCGCCGATACAAAAGCCATAATACCACATGTCAATGGCTGCCATAAATACCACCGCTGCCGACAAGGTCACATAAATACCACAAGTGCTGCCAAGTGCCACATAATACGTAAATATGGGCTGGGGAGTTCAAAGCTATCACTTACTCAAACCAAATTTCAACGTGTAATGAGTCACACACCATATTAGGTCACACATAATCGCATAAACTATTGGCATGTATGTCATTCCCCGCAATCAAGGGTCAAGGACATCACGTAGACACCATTCACTACATAATTATATTACAAAGACTGCATACCCTTTTACACACATAATTATAATACAAGGGATGTACACCATTTAAAAAGAAGTACATAAAAATACACGTGAGACAGGTACTCACTTACTAGCTACCGCCAAAGTCCTCATTTAAGAACGCGATCACTTTTAACGTTGCCCCTTCCTCACATGTCAAGGCCCAAGAACACCCAAAAGTGTACTCAGAACTGACCAAGAATTACGCTCTAGAATAATATTACCAACCTCATCTAACGATTTCTAAATGGTCTAACATGACGGGTGCAACTATCTAATTATAAACTCATCTGACACAACTAAATCGATCGCCTCGGCTAAAATTCCATCTTATCATTTTATCATTACAAATTAACTTATATGTCATTCTTAGTTAATCTAGCTGGTGTCCTCCTAATTAACAATCTATACTCAAAAATATCAATTATATCTCAACTTGAAAATATTACATTTTTCAACTCCAATCGGCTTCTTGAATGAATTTTAAATCACCGCATTTAACATCACAATAGTTATAATAAGGTCCCACCAACTCCTTCACACATTTAAAAGTCATGAAAATATCACCTCAAAAAAAGTCAAGTTTAAACCTAAAAGTCAACTCCTCGACCTTTAACGCCCTCAACGAAGTTTAAATCACTTAATTCATCACATATATACGTCATTACGTAACTCCATAACCAACTAAGATTTATCATAAAATTCAATTATGTAAAAAGTGTCAACCAAAGTCAATTTAGATTCAAACTTTAAGAATATCTCTAAAGACTTGAAATTTCTTACCTTAACTCCTAAGAGAACGAATACTGGGAGTAACAATATTCTTACAACCGATCTCGAAGCTCGAAATGACAATCATATAGTAAACTTAAAAATGAAATTTTTATGGGGGAGGGCTTAATTTCGCCAAAAATGAGGAAAGAAGATGAAGTCGATTATTTAATGACATGTGGAGGATATGGCGAATAGATATTAAAAAAAACTCCCGAGTCCGTCAAGCTTCAAGTTAATTCTCCGGGCTTATCGTGTATTTCTTGGGCCTACCTAACCCGCGATTTCAAAGAGATACTTTTCCATGGCAACACTACTAAATTATAAATGAAATTCGGCTCAAAAAGTTTTACTACGAAATAATATTATCATCGAAAAATTATACTATTCTTCGGTCCCAAAATTTTTTTTTTTTTTGTAACGTGGTTATTATAATAATATTCCAATATCTCATATATTATTACCTCAACTTTAAGCTAATATAAATCTTCAATTAATAGTTCAATCAACCCATTCTCATACTATACGATACCATTCTACCACACTAATATAATCAAGTGATCACATTTTACAATCTCTATCTCAATAATTGGAACACCTCATTCAATTCGACAAGTATTCGTATCAACATACCGTAATCCTTTATCAGCTATTCACTTACACAACTCCTAATATACAATACACATATTCATAATGTATGAAAAGATTATAAACACGCACATATTTAGTACTCACCTCTAGTTAAGCCAAATATCAACAACTTTATTACATTTCAATCACCTATTTGATATCAACCTTTTACTTTGAAACTTCTATTCAACTTTAGGGCGCAGGTGATTTAAGAGGAGAATAACTACAAAGGAAAGAAAAATTTTGTAGAGTTAGGGAGGAGTTTGGCCGGTAGAGAAAAAATGGTTGTGTTTTGCTTGTTTTCTGATATAAATAGATTACATTTAGATTGCTTAGCCAAGAAAATAAAGTGCAAAGAACGAGGTAGCCATGTGCAGAGTGCCAAGACTTCCAGGTGTTTAGCTGAGGGAAAGATGAGTATATTAGCTAGCTATACACTTGTCTAGTTCGAGTTTATTTTACGTAGAGTAATACTTAATTATTACTTAAATCATAAAAATTCGGGTTATTTCATTAGTTATTATACATTTATTCGATCTTGGTTGCATTTGTTCATATTTAGTATGAATTAGTTGCATAATTTTCCAACACTTGGGACCGGATAAAGTAATTAGAGAAAATTGACAAAATAGCACTAGTTTGACCATTTTTCTTATTACTTTTCAAATATAAAAATGAAAAAAATAAATAATAAAAAGGTCGTCTTATTCAAAACCCCAACAATTGCATATCCTTTTCGCACCACTAGAATATTGACAAAATAGCAATTAGGTTGACCATTTTTAAGAGTTTTACTTTTTCACACCAATTAGAATATCTCCCACACCAAAAAATCATGTCTATTGACTATTTAATCCTTAATAGAAATACTTAATATTAATGACAAAATCATTATTTCACAAGCACTTTGGAATTATTAGCAATTATATTCTCTACACAAAACACCCAGAAGGATTTTCTTTTCTTCAACTCCAAAAAACTCAACGTCTTTAATATTTTTTGTATCAAATCGATATGGACAAACCTTTGCAAGGAGAATATAATGACTACAATGGATTATATCCCTCCATGAAAATCCCAATGATAAGCACTAATAATATTGTTGCTGGTACATATTCATTAATTTCAAAAGTAATGGATTTCCAATGAGTAGTTGATTTCAAGTTCAGGCCACAAGCACATATGACATCTTTGATTGTCAAACCCACAAGAAAAGCTTGGCTCCTCACCAAGTTACATAGTAATGGAAACTTCAAACAAATTTTCCAGTCTTCCATTTTAATAACCAACATAACTACTCCTTGTTTGAAAGAATTTAGAGAAATTTTGATATAATAATTAGGATTTGTTGAGATAGTTCGAAAGAATTTGGCTCTCTATCGATTCATTTTCTGGTGGGAAATGATACGAAACAAGGTTGATTGAACTTTTTATATAAAGGTAAAAATGTCACAATTGGTATAGAAGATTTTTTTTGGTGTATAAAGTATTCTTCTTTTTTAATTTTTAACACTCACTTAATTTTCTTGGTCTAAATAGCACTCTTCTTTGTAAAAAGGCTAAACTGCTCCCAAACCCTTTTTCTTCATTTTCTCTTTCTTCTTCTTCTTCTTCTTTTTCTATTTCCTCAACCTACTTTTTTCTTCAAAAACCACCATCACCTCCAATAATAACAACTCCCCTCCCCCCACATATTCGCTACCGCCATCTTTTGCCCTTTCCCCTTTTCGCGACTCCTTCCCCCACCTTTTTATTTTCGGATTTTTTTCAAAAAAAACAAATTGGGTTCTAAAAACATCATTCTTGGTTTGATTTTCTTGAAATCTAAGCTATATGTGTATGTTCTTTATATGGATAAGAATCAAGTCAATAGATTCTCTGCGGTTTTTCTTTAATTTAGGATTATATAAAAAATGTAATTCGTGGGTTTTTAGATTTGGTTGTCCATTTAGATTTCTGTTTAATGCTATCATCATACTTTGTGAATTATTTGTTAGTACTTCAAATGTTTTATTGGAGTTTCATGTTTGTCGGTAAAATCATGAATCTCTTTCACCAATCTCGATTATTTCATGCATTATGTATTTTGTGATTTTCACGTTGTTTTTGTTTTTGTTGAAATTGTGTTTTTGTTCGGTTTGCTACGCAGTATCTAGTCAATATCGCAATATCCTCACATATAATGTCATTTATATCCGTATACACAAAAAAAAATGATGTATAATGGTGTATAATAGAGTATATTTTATTTCAACAAGTTGTGATACATTATTATCCAACATAAGCTCTTGTATATTGTTTTTTATGTGGAGATTACTTCAAGAGATGCTCGAGAGTAGATGAACACATAGAAGAATTTTAAAAGTTGACAAACAAAATTTCAAACTTTGAAGAACGATCAAGCGACAAGCCCAAGTTATTTAGAAACAAAATAATAATGTATTTGAAACTTGATTTTTGAGATTGTAGTTCATTTTATATATTTCAAATTGAGTAGAAACAATACATTGATAATTCCAATATTACATTGTAAATGTATTCATTGAGAAAAAAAAATACATTACATGTTATTGAAAATAATATTATCCTATATAATTTAATTGTACATTTATAATTCTAATGTTATTTAGTCTTCTATGCATTTGTTCATCTACTCGAGCATATTTTGAAGTGATCTGCACATAAAAAGAAATAAACGTGAGTTGATGTTGGATGATAGTGTATCACAGTTGGTTAAAATACAATATACTCTATTGTACACCTTTATAGGGCAATATACGCCATTGTTTTGGTGTGTACAGATGTATAATGACATATAATGACATGTTAAGGCGTATATGAGATATTACGGTATTAAGAAGATATGCATAACAAAACCCATAACAAGAAAATACTAGTGAAAATCACTGAAATGGCCTAATCGAAGCACACATAATCAATTTGGTAAAAAATTCACAATTTCTCAACAAATTATTATGAAACCCTAATAAAACTAGGAGAAATTAACAAATAATTGAAAAGGTATGAACAATATCATCAAATAACTCAAAAAACGAACAAATCTAACAAACTCACGAAATATATTCTTACATAATCATTAAATTCCTCAAATAATCCATGTAGTAATCAATTGTTTTCAGCCTCTTACCCATATAAAGAACATATATAGCTTCAAATCAAGAAAATCGGATCAAGAATAAAGTTTTTAGAACTCATTTTTAATTTTTGAAAAAATCAAAAAAATAAAAAGCGGGGGGAATGAAGCCGCAGCAGGCGTAGGACAGGCACAAGTAATATTTCAAAGGAGGGGAGTTTTTATTGTTAAGCTGTGGTTTTTCAAGAAAAGTAAAGTCAGGAAAGAGAAATAAGAATAAGAACAAGAAGACGAAGAAAGAGAGGAAATGAAGAAGAAAGTAGTTGGGGGCAATTTAGACAAAGACAATTAAGTGGGTGTTAAAAATTAAAAATGTGGTCAAACTAATGCTATTTTGCCAATTTTCTCCACGCTATTATACCTCGGCCTCCATTCCGCATCAATAAACCCACCGACAACCAACTGGGGCGCTTTCTGAGTCCTACTTGAGTATCACTTTTATACTTATAACTTGTCGAGTATTAGGTCGGGACCCGCCGAGTACATACCCGATATACTCTTAAAAAACTAATACATCTTAGAAATTTATCACTAGTGTCCCACGCAACTAGTAACTCTCGACAACCGGCCCTCCGCATTCGATTCAAAATACCGAATTTAACCGACCGGGCAAGCATCAGAGTAGACTCAAGTACAATATATTCTTCAATGCCCAAACCAATAGCGTAATTACCCTAGTAGATCAAATATCTATCTCATCGAATAACCTACCACTTTAACTCGACTCGTTAACATCCCTACTGCTCGGGACGTAAAGATGGGTAGGGGTGTACACAAAATCCGAATCCGAACAAAAACAACCGAATGTGAACCCATTTTGGTTCAACTCTTGAAATAACCAAATCGAACTAATGGCTAATTTTATTTATGATCTTTTTCAAGTTTTATGTGTTTGTATGTGTACATTTTAAGGAGAGAAATTTTATTTTGTTAATTATTAGCATAACGTAATAAGAGAAAAGTAAATCTTTCTAAAGCTAATAATATAGATATGTAAAAAGAAAGGAGTTCAATGAAATTACATTTAATTAGATTCATTTTAGACTTAATTGAATCCAAGACATTAGGTTAAAAATTGATCCAAAATCGAAACCTAACCTGAATCATTTAGATCGAAATCCTACCTTAATCGAATCCTATTTAGTTCGACTTCGAGAGAACCAAATCTAAATATGTGACCGGCCCACACCCCTCGGGCTTAAGAACGACCCACCCCAAGCCAGCCGCCTCGAGGGCTAAGATCATTAACAACCTGTACATCAGAGTCACCAAATGATGGATACAATAACAACATGACTCAATACATTATCAAAATAAAACTCTCTACTCCATCGTGGTGTTTCAACAGCACATCCAACAAAATAAATGTGACAACATAATACAAATCCAAGATACAAAGATGTGGAAAGTATGACAACCAAACCCGTCAATACAATACATAACACACTAGTCTAAAAAAAATAAGGCAAATCGATAGCACTCACAACCCTCGTTCTCGGCATTCCGCAGCCAAGGACCCGGTTTACCACAACGAAAAACACCCATAGTCACTCGCCTCCCCGGGATAAACTCTTCGAGATCCCCCGACCGACATCTCGGCATAGAAACAGATGCTGAATCGAGAATTAGTAACAGAGCATCAACCGACCGTTATAACGGCCGCTGGCCGCGACGGACGCCCCTCAAAACCTTTAACTCGATCGCCACCCATCTCGGTGCTGTCATATCGCCCCTTTTTCTCCACCAACCGGACACTCAACCAAATCCATCTCTACCGGTAGTGCATCAATTCACTGAAGTTCATGGAAAGTCAGGATTACCTGAGCCACAACCCGGCGCGGATCTCCCACCATTTCGGCCCCTCGACCTCGATCCTTTCCCTCAAGTTAGATTCACCCCGGAAGTGTACTCTGCGGCATCACTCTGAATCTATTCTCTCGTAGTCGGCTATACTTCTCGCCCCTCAAGCTTGCTCGGATCACCTCTTCTGGCAGAAGTGACATTAAGACAAAAGCTCCCTCGAATACCTCCCAATGAACCCGATCCCACAACACGGCAGTCCGCCTACTGCAATCAAAGATCTGTATTATTCCCACCAATCTCGAGCCCACCGTGTAACTGTGAAGTCGCGAATACGTCCTCAACTCCTCAAGAACTCCTATAGGCTCAAATATACTCTCCAAGTCTCGAATCTAACTCTAATGCCCTCGGATAGAGAATCAGCCCAAGAAATTGGCGGTCCCGCTCAAAAAGTCGGCCAAATAACTTTACTCGTGATCTACTCCCCCGTCCAACTACGTGCACTACGTTCTCGATCTCCACCAATATTTACCCTGTAATCCCGTGGCCATTCCCGACACTAGGCTCATCACTACCCACAACGCTATCCACATTTCCCCGCGACTCGGCACCTCTATCATCTCTCCTGCACCTCTACCACCTCCCCGGCACCTCTACCACCTCTAAAGACCTCTCTCTCGGCAGCCTCCCCTCGGCCTTCCCCCTTTACCTCCCAAGGAAGACTCTACCCGGTCAGACTCTACGCGGCGGCATCATCATCCTCAGCCTATAAAATAACAAAAAGCAAAGGGAAGGATCGCACTCCCCACAAAGTTAAAAACTCCAATATCGACAACTCCCTAACAACTATCAACCTAGGCACATAAACTTCACACACAGTGACACCATAAAAGACTCCTCCGAACCTAGGCTCGATAATTAAAATTCGTAACGACTCCACCCCGAAATACCGCCTCGAGGTTAAGATCATTAACAACTCAGATA
The DNA here is from genome assembly GCA_019722365.1 of Lithospermum erythrorhizon. Lineage (NCBI taxonomy): Eukaryota > Viridiplantae > Streptophyta > Magnoliopsida > Boraginales > Boraginaceae > Lithospermum > Lithospermum erythrorhizon. The sequence goes on along the minus strand of JADFUC010000448.1, from coordinate 42,271 downwards.
CCGTAGCCCGACGGATACAATAACAAATACGACCGACATTATCAAAATAAAACTCTATTCCATCGTGGTGTTCCAACAACACACATCCAACAAAATAATGCATAAATGTAATACAACTAAAGATAATAAAGATAGGAAAGTATTTAATAAAAACTGGCCAATACAATACAACACACCAGCCTAAAAAATATACAAATCGACAACAAAAAGGAAACGATCACTTTAGGACTTCCCTATGCCACCACCGCCTCTCACCTATGATCTCACGAACTCGCTGAAAAAACGCATCCCTCGCCCACCTCAACGATCGCCTTCCTGTGAGACCCAGGGTACTTGAACGCCTCGCCTCCATAGTATTGGTGAGCCTATTGCCTCGAAATAATACAAATACCACATGCATCGATTCCATCACATATATCGATATGCTTATATATATATATATATATATATATATATATATATATATATATATATATATATATATAACATACGACGTTACATTAATTAGGTCAATACTTAATAAATAATCGGCCCACATATCACATAGATTTCTCTTATGCAACGTTATATGACGCTATACACACGAGATTATATTCTCATAACTACCGCATATTCATTACTAAGTGGTTAATCTCAACACACAAGTCATCAAACGATAATCCACCTACGTATAATACACATACGAGGAATCCACCCTCCAAATAATACACAAGGGCGGGCGAATCCACCTCCAAATATCCCAGGACGAGGCCTCCACCTCCATCCTCCCGACCGAGGCCACCCCCTCAACGCCAGCATATCACACCAAACCTCCCAACTACCTGCTACTCCACACAATACGCACACAACACCAAACCTCCTGGCCGTCACCTTTCACCGCCTCCGCAAATAACACATGTGCCAATCAAGCATATCCGCATTACGCCTGACACACACACAAAGCATTACGGCCCACACACACAATTTCATAACATGAATCATACCTTAAAAACTATCTCTACAATGTAACTCATAATCTCAATTACCTCATAACATACCTCAAAATCATAGTTATCTCATAATGTCAATCAAACTTCAGCTTATTTCATAACACGCATCATAAATCACAATTTTTACATAATATCAATCATAGTCACACACAATACACATATCGTAATAGTCTCAAACAACACATGAAAAAAAATATATATAATACTTCTATATATATATGAAAGATCCCCCATCGTGAGATTTGTATCACCTCGAGCCCAAAAGTAGTAATGATAGCTCTATGCGCCTCCCTCGCGGCGATCCGTGCTCAACTCCTATTCAAAGAAATTATACATTATAACACATCTGCACAACTTCACTTAACATCTATATAAACCCCGAGCGTTATATACCTTGTCTCACGATTCAAATTTACAACTCTAAGAATCATCCTATTCCCAAGACGATATACACTTCTAACATTCCAACGTGAATCATATTCCAATCGGCCTAACCTCATAAAATCTCAATATTCACATCACCTTTTATTACTCCCAAAAAATAACATCATCTAAGCACATTCTAATCAATCCAAGAATCAATTAACAACTAATTAACTCCATTATATACAACCTCCAATTCAAGCACTAATTACCATACGAATCTCTCTTTTCCTCAAACTTTCTCAACCCACCCTACCTTATCCATATCCAAACCAATAATTCTATACCCAAATCAACTATATTCAAGTCCACTAACCTCATATTACCATTTAAAGTCAATTGAAGAAAAGTCAACATACAACTTACACCACTTTCTAACCCCAATAACTACTCAAAATCACCTCTAATCCCCTCACCGATACTTAGATAACAATTCTATACCATAATAAAATCAAAATCTAAAAGTCAACACAAAAGTCAAACTATTACATGGTCAACTATAGCTTCAAATAATGAGATTTGAAGATTAAAACTCATACCTTTGATGAACGAGAGGTGGGAAACGAGGTTACGGCCTGTATTCCACAAGATTCACAAGAAATGAAAAAAAAATCAAGGAAACGCGGAGAGTGAGGTTCGCCATAAGCTCGCTAAGAAAGAATTTTTTTTTGCGATAAGCTTAAAAAGAGTTTATACAAAGAGGCAAAGATTCCTTAAATGGAGGGTGGTGCTCGCCCTTGCCGTGCGTTTTGGCTTCGCCGGCTCGTTAAATTTCGCTTACCTGCTTACCAACCCACTCAACACGAGTCACATTAGATTTCTATTCTCAAAATATATTAATATCGCCTCAACCCATTTTTATCATTACTCCATTAAAAATTTTAACTTAACCGCAGTGCTAATTCTCAACCCGGCAACTAAAAATCATTACATTAAGAAAATGCTTATACCTTAATCCAAGCATTTCACTTAGTGCCAAAATTGAAAATGAGCCCCTTTATTATAAATAATAAAATTTAAAATTATAGTAACTCATTACTAGTGAATTTAATATGCAAAAAGACAATAACGGCTACCCAATGCGATTAATATCTGAAATTTGTGAAATTTCGGGAATCTTTTAGGAATAACTTGGTATAATTTCTACATTTTGAGGACCAATATCACATATAAACTAATACATATTAATATAATTTTGAAAATGTTGAGGCCCCTCGATCGCATCCTCACCTACTTAATCTACCTAAATAAAGCCTCTGCTTCAATTTCGACTCAAAAACTCAAAACCAATACGTGCACACTAATGTACTACGGAGTACGGAGTAAAAAATAATTATCCACCCTCCCCAAATTCAACGTCTTTTTCGTGAATCCCTCAAAACTTTGTTTACTAAATATTCAGGTACATATAATTTACCTCTATAATATCCAATCTCATTTTTTTTCTTTTTTTTATATAATATCCAATTTCATATTTTCTTTTCCACAATTATATTCACATTAAATTCTCCATTTTCTTGAAAAATATTAAGGTACATTTGCTATATATTATTTCATTGTTTGATGAATTTGCTTTTTTCTATTTTTTAATTGTTGGGTGCAAGAATTTATTCTTATTTTAAGTTTTCATAACAGATTTTTCTATATACTGTTACATATTCTACACTATATATATTGTTTATTTTGAATTGGGTATTTATTTTGATTTATTGTAAATACTAAAAACTAAGGCTCATATTTTGCAAAATTTTATTTATCAATTTTGTATCAATATTCACTAGTAAGGGTTGAATTAATAAAATTTATATAGTAAGGGTTGAATTAATAAAATTAATATAGGTGTTAGTAATGAGTGTCAATTGATTGTTACATGGAAGTGATTTTGTATTTTATTCATATGTTAGAAAGATAATAATTGGTTATATAGTGTTGATTATTTAGTTTAGTTTATTGATTTATCTGTATCGAAGAGGTTAGTATAGTTCAAGAGCATGTTATGTCTTATTGTTTAGATGCAAAAAGGCTTCGTGTAAATAGAAGTCTCGACCTTTCTTGTTTATGATACCTAAAAATTAGGTGATAGTTGATATAATCGTATTTTGTGTTTGTGAAGTGAGGATGATGTTAACGTAATGTATCCCGAGCTGTTTGAACATCGTAAAGGGATTAACTTCATTTCCATCTTGGTTTCTCGTGATCATTATACACGGTATTGGTTATGATTATTGATCTCTGTATAGGTTGGAGTTGAATTGTAGTTTGAGAGATTGAATGGGTACGATATCAGCTACCACATGACGTGATGATTGAAAAACATATATTAGAACACGATGTATATGTACTAATTCACCTATAGATTATACTTGTTACTCTTTTGGTGGCACAAAACTTTTAGTGTTTGAGGTAGTTGATGTTGTTCCGATCTCTTAATTGTTGTATCTAAGGTATTACAGGGCTTGTATTCCATTTTTATTTGGTAGTAGAATTAAGTTCTTTGGCCTGTAAGAAAAAAAAATTGAAAAAGAAATATATGTGCTCGGATAATAATGGCCTGTAAGAAAAAAAAAATTGAAAAAGAAATATATGTGCTTGGATAATAACACGCATAACTAGTGTACCTATCGACTTTTGGAGGAGACAAAATAATCTATCTGAGTGTTGTCTAGGAGAGTTGATGGAGCTAGACTTAATATGCTAAAAGAAAGTAAACCACCTGAATCATGAATAATCATCGGAGGCCCTTTACAATGCTTCTTTAGATGTATGGTTCTATGGAAAGTAACTCTTTTATCAGTCTGTCACCTTCTTTTGTCAGTTTGATCATCTTCTTGGTGCATGGAATATTGAATTGCTTAAACTTAAAGGTTAACTCTGGTAGGACAACGTGTGTTTCTTAAGTATTGGTTTTGGTTCTGAATTTTCTTTTTCATTAGTGATGCTACTTAATGCCAGTATTTATGGTTCTCATACTAAGTAGTTATATTTTATTGCTTATTAATTGGAAACATGTTTTAGTATTTGAGTTTCTGAGATATTAGTAAATTATTTAATCATATTCATATAATATATCCTCGAGCAGGTTCATTCAATTTTAAATGGCCAATCACAGCACAAAGGACGACCCCGAGTGGATCGACAAAGTAAAGTCAGAAGGTGCTGTTCCACTTCTCGATCCAGATAATTGTTCTAATGGATGGGCATCTCCACCAGGAGATATATTCATGGTAAGAGGACCAGAATACTGTTCAACAAAGGCTAAGGTTCCTGGTGGCGATTACCTTCTAAAGCCTCTAGGTTTTGATTGGATTAAAGGTTCCTCAAAGCTTTCGGAACTTCTAAATGATTCTAGACACCGTATCAGGAAAGCTATTGAAGATGAGTTTCCATCCAGTGATAAGCCATATGTTTGGGCTTTCAATCTACAAGTCCCTAGTAAAGAAAATTTCAGTGCCGTGGCATATTTTGTTAGTCTCCAGCCTTTTCCTGAGGGGGCTCTAGTGGAACAATTTCTTCAGGGTGATGATGCTTTTAGGAGTTCTAGGTTGAAGTTGATAGCTAATATTGCCAAGGGACCATGGTTGGTCAGAAAATCAGTTGGGGAGCAGGCCATATGCATAATCGGTAGAGCACTTACTTGCAAGTATTGTCAGGGAGAGAACTTTATCGAAGTTGATATAGATATTGGCTCCTCTGTGGTAGCTAATGCTATTGTTCATCTGGCTTTTGGTTATTTAACAACACTTACTGTTGATTTAGCATTTCTCATTGAGAGTCAAACTGAGTCGGAGCTTCCGGAGCGAATATTAGGAGCCGTGAGATTTTCCGAACTGAATGCAGAATCAGCAAGGCCATTTGAACTACCATCTGAAGGAGTCTCGAATAATTTGCAAAGTTCTCTACCCACACGATTGTGGAAGTCCATTGGCCAAGGCTTCTCCCATCTAATCCACACAGTTCCTCAAGAAAGTGGTTCCAGTCCTGGCACATCGCATGTCAATGGGCTCAATAATGATGAAAACAGTGGTAAAAGCTTGAAAGACGGGTATGTTCCCAGTCCTGGCACATTGCATGTCAATGGGTTCAATAATGATGAAAAGAGTGGTGAAAGCTTGAAAGATGGGTATGTTTCCAGTCCTGGCACATCACATGTCAATGGGTTCAACAATGATGAAAAGAGTGGTGAAAGGTTGAAAGACGGGTATGTTTCCAGTCCTGGCACATCGCATGTCAATGGGTTCAATAATGATGAAAAGAGTGGTGAAAGCTTGAAAGACGGGTATGCTTTTATTGCAATTCGTTTCTTAATGATACTCAATAACTCAAATAATTATTGCATACTAAAAAAAATCTATTAAACAAATGAGATTCTGCAAAAGTGGAAATCATGTGAGGCAAATTCTAATTTATCCTGCTTCTGTTTCGCTGTGCTCATTGAGCTGGGGAGAAAATAATATTTTGTCACGAGATAATGGTTACGGTGTACAAGATAACCTTGTAGTGCTTAGTCCACACTGGTGCTCATTTTTACACCATAAGTATCATCTTTCATGCTATGACTTCATAACAGTTATCAGGCAATTTGGGGTTCATTTCAGCAGTATTAGTTAACTATAGGCTAGATTTAGTGACTTTTTCATGAAAACTTTTCCCTGAGGTTACATCTAATAAGGCATAACGGTTGCATGGTTGAAATTCCCCTAGCTCGAAAAGACTAATTACATAGTTGCAAATTGAGTAGGATTTTCCTTATTACATGTTGGCTTCGTTACACTGATATGGTATTACAATTTCTGAATAATCCATTGATTGGGTTTGGTAAAAGAGATGCATACCAGTTTTCCTAATTAAGTTGTGAATTGTGATATACTGGTGAACAACTCCAATCTTCAGGCACTCATTCTAGTTGTTGTTTAGTTCTTCGAATATCCTTATGCAAATTTCCATTACAAGTAACGTGGTTATAATTTATCATGATAATGGGAAGGAAACAGTCGTCATGGTCTCATTTAGAAATCATATGTTCACTCGTTCTAGTTGTTGTTTAGTTCTTCAAATATCCTTTTGCGAATTTTCATATATATAATGTGGTTAATTCTACTACTTCATGATGATGTGGAGGAAACAGTCGTTATGGTCTTCATTCAGAAATCATATGTTCACTTGGAAGTTGGAACCAATTAACATATGATCAAGTTGAATATAAGTTGAGATATGTTCGCTCACGACATGTTTTATTTTTTGAGAAATTGACTTTGTTTGTAGGTCCATGTTAGTTCTATCTTATTCATCTAATTGTCTACCAATCTGCTAAATGAAATGATATTAGATATGGACAATAAGGTGATTATAGAACGAGGGATATCAAACCAGCTATAATTTCTGATACAGTACACATTAGATTACTGAAGATTCATGGGAAATCTTTGTATCATTTGTTGCGAAACCTGTACATTTTACTTGCGATAGACAGTCGAAATCTTGCACTTTATCAAGCCGGGTTTTGGATTCATTAAATGCTTCTATTTACATTCTCCGTTGTGCCATTCGTGCAGATCTCCTCATTGACCTGCTCCAGGCTACCCACCAGGATTCTTCCAATAATTTTCATCTTGGTTGACATGATGATATATGGTCTTACTTCAGGATATCTGAATGTTGCTATTTGAGCAATGATGTAAATTCTAAAGAAACTAATTGATCTCATTGGCTTCCTTTCTCTCCATCATATCATTACCGATTCACTTCACTCTTGGACATGTATAAGGTAGGATAGATCACAAACCCAGATGTAAGTTTATGTTTATAACCACTAGTAAAAATGGAAATTTCTCCATTGCTGATGTCAGTTTCCTGCTCCTCTTATGCTCTAGCGCTATTTTTTGTATTACCACGATTTCCATCTTCGTCCCAAAATATGTAGTCAAGAGTAACACACCTGAAATTGCCTAATGCTTAAGCACTTACGATTACTTTCGTCAGCTTATTACGCCAACTCGATCTACCCAAGACGCATTTGTATACGTAGTTTAAGCATGATCTCCTCGTATTAAGGAACATTCAAAAAAGTGTCCACTTTTGAATTTTAATGGTGGGAGTACAGGCAAATCAAGCACAGTCCAATAGCTATTACTCCGTAAGATATACAATCAACATCAATAAAGCCAGATTCTCAGATGCGCTAATTTATCCAGAAGCTTTCTAACTATTACATTGATAGAACTTCTAAAATACAAACCATAAAAGATGAAGCGTATAAGCGAATTTCTCAATCGCTCCCCCCGAAAACTTCTTTAAAGAACTATTTTTGATATATGGAATATTGTTCGTGGATAAAACAAGGGAAAGGTTTATACTCTTTGTATGAGTTGGAAAAATTCATGGGTGTCCATATAGCAAGAAGAAGAAGACAACGTTTCTCATGTTGGTGTATTCTTTTCTTCTTTGCAATCTATATAGATTTCTCTACAAGTTAGTTTTTCTCTTTCATGTTGGTGTGTTGTATATTTTGTTCTCATAGAATATCTCAATATCTTAAAGACAAGCAACAATATGCCTGTTTCAACACCACAGATCTCCAACCAAAGAATGTCATTCAAAAGGTACCTTTTTGAAAACTAACTTGTTCATTTAGGCCTCATCGAGATTTCAATCGGGTGTTCAAATCCCTCTTGGAAGTCCCGATTCCTCACTAGACAATTATCGCCCGAAATTGGGGATTCCATAGGGTGATAATGTCCCGATGCGGGCATTAATCACAAATAACCAACAATTCCCCACTATTTGTGATGCATCTTCTGCCAATCAAGTTTAAGAACACTAGAAGGTGGCTCTCGCCTTAAACCTTCAATTAGTGCAAACAACTCAAAGTTCCAGTGGATTGAAAAGTATAATGAAGATTGAACTTTGAACTCGTAATTGCTAGAACCGGCATCATCGCACACCCAAACTCATTTTCGTTCAAGAGCCTTTCTTCAACTCCTTAACACTATTATATATGGCCATATGCTGATCCATAGTAAGTAGAGAACATTAAAAGAAAACCACAATTTTATCATCGAAACGGCACACTTCTATATATGTTCATCACTTGTGAAGTTCGACTCTATCCCAGATATTATAGGTAGAACTAAAATATAAACTTCATTAATAGTACTAAACTCAACCTTCTCACATAATTGTAAGCACCTAGTATATGCCGGTCTACCCATGCTTCTAAGAACATTACAATGACTTGTTATTACCCATTGAATTCCGAGATCAAAAGTTTTCCAACATCAAGAATAGGGTTTGCATCACAGGTGCTTATGGTGATATTTCGAGGCCCATACCCGTGGCCATCTGTCTAACCATTTAGGCGATAATGGTTTTTGTAAGAGAATCGGTTATGTTATCCCCTGTCTTAACATATAACATGGTCACCACTCCATTTCCGATGTTCTTACACATTTGTCTAGACTTTCTTTGGTATACCATCTCATGATCAGTCTCACTCTCGCAGTGCAAAGTAAGTTTATTCTTGGTTATGGCCATAACACTTTCACTTTACATTTTGCACATATTTGCCTGCTACTGATCAATAAAATACTCGGATTGTTTATGGCATTTGCCCTTACTATTTTTAAGTCTCCATCTTAATTTGATTTCACAAATGTCGTCTCATGTGTGCTTCAACCATCACATGACCCTTTTAGAACAACTGAAACTTAGACTAACGTTATAGTCTTTCTTAATAATCAAAGTTTTCCATCGACTTTCTTTCCAATGTTTGTAGAGGGATTCTCTAGTGAATCTTGACACTCCACATAGTATTATGTTGGAACTATGAGATAATCGATCTCATAAAAGGTCTGTTGAACAATTTGATTGTATAACGGATTTATTCATTCATAATATATAATTTCAATATAAGTTAATTGTTGGACAATTAATATTTAGGATTTACCGGCATCGACATTAGGGTTACGATGACTTACTAGGGTCCACTCGTAATCTATATATTAATACAATAGTCGGTTAATATTGTTTAATATATTGCTCTTGTCGATCCGTCCTAAGAGGTCATACACAAACAGTAAACCAAACTATATAATAAATGTATTATAAAACTTCCCGAGTATAAAGTGAAACACGAAGGAAACATTCGGGATGAAAAATCGAGTCTTGGGATGTGGGATGGGGCCAGAGTATGTCGAGTAGATGAAATGGAGGAGTTTTTATCTCCTAAGAACTCTCCTTATTTTGCATATTTAAAGTGGCTTAACCTAAATAAATATCTAATGCTCAAAATTTGATTTGCAAGAAATAAAAAACCGTCCTCTTCTCCTCCCAAAGTTGCCGAACTCCTCCCCTTGGAAGAGAATTATTTCTCTTCCAATTTTATTCCTAGTTTCTCGCTTTAATAGCCTTCTAGTAAACGCATTTGTAAGGGTCTGGCTACAATTTTCCGTACGGACTATTTTTAGATACTCACGCAAGTATTATGAGCAATTCTTTACGTATTTAACGATATTAATAAGAAGAAAGGCAATACCGTAATTCATTGTTTGAAGGTTTTGTACAATCCATAATATCCTGGGATTTATATCCAATAAGTGTAGAACTTAATTATATGTTTAAGAACTCCAATAAAGGGCCTTCAGAGTTCGTGCCTATGATTATACTATGTAAATAATTTGTTAAATTATTTTACTGAATTTTCTAACTGTTTTGCATGTTTGATTTGTATTTTAATGGTTTTTAATTTCTTTTTGATGAATTATATTAATAGAATAATTAAATATAATTAATTGTTAATTATTTTCTAAATTAATCAATGTGAAAAATCCAAAATAGTATTTCTTTGATTTTTGATAATTTTTTCTTGATTTTTCTCAATTAATTTTATGTCGGCTCATTACTCTGAAAACAAAGTAAAAATCCATCGATTTTCAGACTAATCGTGACAGATAGAAAAGTCAAAAGCTACGCTGTCAATGCCGTTGGTTTGACGCTGTTGGATTTATCGCCACCGACATCATCACTGGGCGCTATCCGGTCGAAGTCAATCAGCTGAATTTGGTCAAACAAGCTCCACTGTCAATCTAACCTGCTGACTTGTCAAATCCACTTAACCCGATCTCGGTCCGGATTGGACGTGTGGGCCAGACTCCCGCATCCCCATTCCGTGGTGTGTTTTGGCGTGTTGGACCTGGGTGGGCCTCGCTTGTCGTCCGCGCGCTTGGGTCGCCAAATCGGTCCAATTCATGTATTAAACGGGTCAATCGGAAGTTTGGTTTCGATCCAAACTCACCTCGAAGTGGATTTTTGCCAAAATTCTATTTATTATTGGACATCAATTGAATTGAATCAATTTTAATTTCTTGATAAAATTATTTTAATCAATTATCTCAATCACATTAAAATTGGGCTTCTACTCAGATTAGATTAAATATTAATTGTTTCTTGGAATCAATTAAAGCTAATGGACTTAGGTCAATTAAATTCTAATTTTGATTAGGTTTAATCATAAAATTTTGAATTTGATTTAATTAAAATTGAGACCTAAGATTATTAGATAATTAGAATTTCAAATTATGACATAATTTAGGAATTAATCATCATAAGTGTAACATAAATATTTTTAGAAAATGCTAGTTATATTTTAATATTAGATATTAAATGAACACTAGAATTAGATTACTAGTGACTTGTATACACTTGTGACAGTCTAAATAGTTTATTTCATTTGATGATTATTCTGACACGCAACGCGTGTGTTCAAGTTTTCCTCGCTTCATCCATGCTACGTATGTTTATTTCATAATATTACTATTTATCATGCATAATATGGGTCATGATATATTTAATGGATGTCATGGACCTTATGATATAATATTATAATATATTAATAATATGGCCTATAAATATTTATCTACCTTAGGTGTACTAATTTTGTATTTATAGAAATGCATTAAAACTTGGGATAATTAATCGTAATTAGTTATAACTAATTATTAGATATTGATCCACCTTAAAGGATAGACCAATAGAAAAATTATTTATGAAACTAAAGTATAGTTTAGAAATATTTTCCTCTAATTATTATATCACGATTTTCAATAATGTGTTATATTTTTCTTATATCACAATTTCCTAGAATGCGGTATTCTTTTTAGCTTGCTTTTGCATCGATACACTTTTGACAGTCAGTGTCACAATAAAATATAACAAATCTCACCTTAATAAATAAGCAGCTAATGTCATACCAAATATAAAAGTCGGGATAGCCACTTGTGGCCCATGGACTGCTAGTATGGCGCATTTAAGTTACATCCGGGATGCCATCCCTATGGAATAGTCCAAGTTATTTGTTCAAGAACTCGAACTTACACTTTTCATTCTGAATTTACGTTTAGTATATTTGGTCTGCCTTACGGTGATTTTCAATGTACGACGTAGGCCCGTTGACATGAGAGATTACTAATACAGTCTAAGAAGAAATTTTGGTAATCCCAAGATTATGATAGTTGTAATTGTATCATAGTACACTTGCTTGCATATTTAAAATGAAACGCCACAAGTAGTTCGCTTTTATGTCAGGTGAGTTCTTGGTATACTTTGTATGTTTAGTGGGATTTTAAACACTATCCTTGCAAGGTATCCAACGCTATCACTGGGTACAATAGATACGAGACGAAGAATGCATTGGCTTCACTTTATGAGATAATATGCGAGGACGGTGGAGATGCCCCCGAGACCATGAGATGATACGCGAGGACGAGGAGACGCGCCCGAGACTTCCTCGAATTCTACAATTTGGTTACAAACTGCAAGGGGAGAGGCAAAGGGAAACAGAGATAGACAGATGACTCAAATGGTTACTTCAATTACTGGCCGCCTAAGAAATGTCGCTGTAAGAGTCCTCCACTCAGTATTTAGGACGCTGATACGTATCATGTATTTATCTCAGAGGTACAATCATATTATAACTTGAGATACTTCATTTTTTTGATACGAAACAAAGTCAGCTAACATTAATCGCTATACTAACATTTGTTGGAAATGTGAAGGCTCTGAGTCGAAGATTGTTGGAGATGGTATGTAATTTCACCTCGAGCGCATTTGTATTTATCACCTCGATGACCATTTTATCGCTTTTAGTTAGACTACTATTTTTGTGACACGATTGTTCAGTTGTATCCCTGCTTCTTGATCAGAATGATATTGCTTATATTTGACATTGATGTTTTTTCTTTTATAAAGTGCTTTGAGATTAATATTATGACTCGTTGTTTATTAATTCATACATAAAGTTACAAACGAGACCTTCATTATAGTGTTAGTTAGACTAACACATAAAATATCATAGTATATATGCCCATAAGAATTCAAGTAAAGTGACTTGGGATCTCATCTCCTAACACGATATGAATTGTAAAAGTATAATCACATGAATGAAAGATCATACAGATGAAATCAATAGAATCATATGTTTTGAATAATATGATCAAAATACGAACAACACTTAAAATTCATAATCCGATAATCATCCATTAACTCAAAGTTAAATATTTAGAGCAATATATTTATTAAAAACATAAATAAAGATTTATGAGAACAATGAATAGAAACACTCTCACTTTATTGCTAACACAATAACTAGTAAAATATAAAAGTACACATATTTACTACTTTATTTTAGAAATACATGAATAACATTTGAATAGTTCGAATGATTGAGAGTCAAGCTCAATAAACATTTAATATTCTAATAATGTAGAATGACATTACCTACCTCAAATCAGGTTGTGTAATGAAGCTCTATATAAAATATCAAGGGATTGCTCGAATCTTTCCTCGAATTCACAGACCCAATTAAATGAATTCAACAAGTCGTGAGTTATGCTTATAATGGATACTCGCATTTAATCCGGGATCCAAGATTTAATACCTTAAGAAAGAATCTTCCAAAAAATAAAACCCCATCTCTACATTATAAAATTGTATAAGAGTGGTTAAGAGCAATAAAAATCAAAGGGGACTCTATCTGTATCGCCACTTAAAGTACAAGAGAAGACTGCCTCTGCCTCACCTCGGACTAAAGTAAACCGACACAAATATCAAGCTGCGGAATCCACTCTGTTTAAAGTAACAAGTATAACGTTGAACAAAACGACTACATAACATAGAATTGAATACGCTACAACTCCCAAGAAGTTGTGAATAAGAAGCAAGACGGATTATAACACTACCGAGTGATCTCGAAGTTGACTAATTAGGGAAGTCGCTGATAAAAGCATGAAGCATCTCTAATAGCTTGTCAAGTCGGAAAATCAAGATCTCATTATTAATCCAAACATGAGCTTAGATAATAACACTTCTCTCAATAGTTGAATCAAGAAGTGTACATGTACATAAAGTTGAGAACAAAAAATAACATTTAACTTAGATACTCACCTAATCAACCACCGATAAAAGCATGCCAAGAAGCAAGAATGTTCTTCTCCGACGCTCAAGTGGGCGCTTAGATTGCTGGAGCTAGTACTTCGTCTAAATGTCAGTAAACTAATATCAAGTGACAATGCTATTGAATTTTAGCTTCAAGATTTAAAACCATATCATTATTATGGATGATGTTGTAATGTATGTAAAATATACGCACAAAAAGTCACCGTAGGCAATCTAACTTTAGATTCTACCGCCGCATCTATGTTATTCGAGAGGTCTTTGGATGTGATCCAAACAAGAAAACCCTAGCCGTAGTACCGACCATGACCGCCGTAGCACTTGGAAGATAGATTATATGTGTCCTGCTACATTCTCACAGAGCTTATGCTTGAATGAAGATTCTTAGACCCGAGTAAATGTGATTCCATGAGTAATCGGAATAATGTACTTGACCTTTATCAAACATCCTCTATAACAGAGGATTATAACCCAAGATAACGTCGGAAATAAGTATTCACAAGAGTTTAACCGAAAACCGGACGCAATAGGTGAAATAACCCAAGCATTGCTTAAACCTTTTAAAAATATGTTAAATATATCATTTAAGCGGTGGGATCGAGATAGTATAAATACTTTCGAATAAAATAGATATACCAAGTTAAGCGAGTATTAATGAGTAGTATCAGGTTACAATTTGATAATAATATATTTAGGATCGCTTTTCATTAAATTTAATGACAAAAGTGGAGAAATAAAGAACCATACCAAACGATGCCCAATCCTCTTTACCTATATATATATCCTTTAAATCCAAAAATAAATATCTCCCATCCTTTATCTCCTCCTCTCGTCAAATCATCATCATCTCATCACCATTTCATTTTTTCTTCTTCTTTTCTTTCTTTATTTGTCTCAGGAAGTTCTACAAGAAAAATTCAAACTTTTATGTTCCTACTATCATCTAAGCATCTAAGGTATGATACAAATCTTAAGCCTTTCCCTTTTCATGTCTTAGAATATCGATGATATGTTATGTTGTTTTATAATTTGAAAAGTTAGACAAATGAATATTATATTAAAGATTGAATCTTTATGTAGATTATGATAGATTTAGAACCATTTTGTTAAGTGACCGACATATTGAATATTTTTAGAGTATATCATTGAGAGATAGCTATTATGTATGCTTGATTTTGTTCTATTTAATTCAGCTTATATAAGAAATAGGAAATAAATAGTAAATATGTTCCAAAAATTATAAAATTATGTTTTTAAGTAAGTGTTGTCATATGGAGTTGATCTATGTAAGAAGGTTGATTGAAGTTATTTTAGCTTATTATAAAATTTTGGGAGTTAAATGGTAGAAAAGATATACAAACGGAAACAAATATAAATTTTGAAAATTTTTAAGTTGATTTGATATTTATTTCATTTATAAGATCTAGAATATTAATAATCGGATTTAAATGGAGAAACTTATATTTTTATGCTATAAAAATACTCAGTCGCTTTTGCTGGACCATTTTACTATATTTTGAACTAGATCATTATACCGATCGTTGGATTATATTCGATCTTTATTTGAGATTTAATATATATAAAATGAGGTTATTGAAATCTTAAAAGTAAAATAAGATATATAATTGCTTCGGATAGAGTTGAGCGACCTATCACGTGGACTACCTAGAGATATTTTAATCGCTTTTGCTCGAGGTGAGTACAAATCTCACGATAGGGAACCTTCATATATTATGGATGTGTTTCTTGTCTGTGGTTATATTGAAATGTATATTGAGTTATTGAGATTGATGTTATGAGAGATTGTTGTAGCTGTTGGCGACGATACCGCTATCAAGCCAGGTGCGACGGTCGCGCTGGGTCGCGGTATTGTTTGTGGTCGTGTGTATTCTTTTTGCGTGTTGATTTCGGGTGAAATGTTATATACACATTGAGGGGTAACTCAACCGGAGGTTTGGTGTGATATGCATGGTCAGGGGCAACTCCCGATCGGGAGTAGATCAGACGTATATACGCTGCTGTGAGACGCGGTACTGCGGATATGTCGCTATGGATGAACGCGTGACGGAGGTTTTGATGTTATGTATGTCATTGACTAAATCCACTATTGATTGTGTTGTTTTATTTAAATGAATATTTGATTATGCATTGTCAATGGTTATGAATATATGCGCTGAGTGTTGCTGCTGATTCAAGAGTGTCAATAAGAGGTTACTATGTAATTGGGAGAAGTTGTTCATTTAGTAGCCTTATTAATGTTTATACATATGTTTCCATATATATGGATTATATGTGGTTGGATACTATTCTCGTGAGTATTTGTATTCTACTAACCTTCGCAGTTCTCATTCTCTACGGGCGGTATTTTATGTCTAGATTTCTAGGGAGTTGATCACGAGGTCAGCTGAGGAGCCGTGCATTGATGTGCTACAAAATAAGATCGTAGATGAGGCGGTTTGGCATAGAAAGTCCTCACCAATCATTCCCCTATTGTTTCCTCTTGTTATCTTTTCTAGAATTCGATGTCACAGATTTGTGTCGCTATGATCATACTACTATTACGATGTATCGTGGAGACTATGTTGTGTATTGTTTGATTGTATTATTCGAAAGTTGGATGTATGTCTATGTCATTTATGTGTTTTTAGCGCCATGGTTAGTTCACCAATGGACTAGTGGTATTATTATTATTAATTTCAAATGAAGTAATTTTGTATTGTAATCCATCGAATGGTGACTCGTGTACAAAAGTTGTCGATGATCTTAATCGGCAGGCCGAATTGGGCGGTCGCTAAAATTGCGGGTATCAAAAGCCTAGGTTTAAGGTCTTTATGGTGTCTTGTGTGGTTATGTGCCTAGGTTTATAGTTGTTGGGGAGTTGGCAATATTTGAGTCTTCTAGTGGAGTCTAATCTTTCCTTTCTCTTGATAGATCGTAGACTGTTGAGGATGCCACCACGTAGGTCTATTCGTTTGGGCGCTGCGAGAGGTGTCAAAGGAGGTAGAGGTATCAGAGGAGGTAGAGGTGCCAGAAGAGGTAGAGGTGCAAGAGATGCAGAAAATGTGGATAACATTGTAGGCAGTGATTAACCTTATCTGTTACAACAAGGTTCCGGGGTAAATGTTGATGGAGATCGAGACTGTGACACTGCCGCAAAAATGAAGTCGAGTCAGCAGCGGCAAACTATTTGACTATTTCCTGAAGTGGGACCCGTCAAAGTTCAAGCAGCCGATTCCCCCATCCAGGCATTAGAGTTCATCCTATATTTGGAGAGCATATTTGAGCCTATGGTACTAATGGAGAGTCGAGGACCACATTTCGCTTATATCATACGCGAGCTCGAGGATCGGGCGGAAAAATGTACACCGATCTTTGGTTGTGGTCGATGACGTTTAAGGGATGCTGATCGCTTAGGAAATGTTTCGAGAGAGCTTTTGTCCCAGAGTGCACATGTCGCCTTAAAGAGAGAACCCATCCATCTTAAACAAAGTAAAAGAAATATAAATGACTACGAGAAAGGTTTAAATGATCTATGCCGCCCAGAGAGGTAAATGCTAGCGGCAGGGAAAGCAGGATCTAGATTTCAGTGGGACGAGGATGAATTGGGAGATCCGCACCAGATTGTCACTCAAGAATTTTGCAACCTTTCATGAATTATTGAATGATACCTTACATGTGTAGATATCGGGCCGGAAAGGCCAAGCTTAGCTATGAGAAAGAGGAAGACATGATGTTTCTAGGTTGGGTGGTCAATCGAGTTCTGGGTTCCGTGGACGGCCCATCAAGTAGTCAAATTGGCTACAAAATTTTGAGTCACTCAGTGCCCTTGCTACCACTCCTCAAATTAGCACCGCTACTGTGCCTGTGTCTTTGTCGGTTCGATCTCGTGAGAGGTTATCGTGAGTGCGTAATTAACAATGAGTGTTTCCATGTAAAACCGGGTCATAAAGTTGTGGAATGTCGTGACAGAGTTGTGGTATGTTATCTATGCTCTAAGAAGGGTACATTTCTATTAATTGACCTGCAGGCAAGTGTGTTAGGTGGAAGTACTAGCACATTTACTCCAATGGCAAATGACAGGAGGTTATCAAGGAAGTCGCGAGGTCGGTCAGCGGTGAGTGCGCTTCGGGCGCCGAACTGGAAATAGTCGAATGGTAGTATTGCCGAACTAGTTGCAGTGGTGTAGAGCCGGGTGTGAAGTACTAGCACATTTAATGGGTTAGATCTATTGTTGGTTATTAACTATTTTGAGTTGCCTCGAAAGTTTTGAATGTTGGATTTAAGTACATAGACGTGGTTTAGAATCGTAGGTTATCAGATAAGATGTTGGATGTTTGGGGTAAACAAAATTATTGTGATTAAGGCCTATGAAGAGCTTAAAGGTATTAGGTAGGCTTCGTATGAAATTGAATGCTTATGAATGTTATTATTATTCTCCTTAGATCTTGAGGGATCGAATTGAAACTCGATTAGGAGATTTAGACTAAGAATTTCAAGCATTGAGGTTTGGTTGTACTCTCGCTAGTTATTTTGATACTTAAAATATATATTTATAAAATTATGTTGTCAAACTATTTTGGGAGGAAATGATACTTTTGAAAATTATACTTTAAGTTATGCAATATTCTTTTAACTAATACTATTATGTATGTTTTTTAAAATGGTCAAGCATGAAAATGATTTATGAAATAGGCACTTTAAGGTAATATATTGAATTGTGTGTGTGATATGTGCACATTAAAGCGATGCTTTAAACTGTTTTATATACTTGATATGGACACATGAATGCGATGTTTGCAATTATGTTATGTCAGATTATTTTAAATATGACGGCCTCAGACGTTACGAGACCCATTGTCATGGGATATCGAGGATACCTGTAGGTGTCGTCTTAATCTCACAAGCAACAAGCAAATAATCGGAAAAGTGTGACTCGTTAGCCTCATTCTAGGGAGGGTGTCCTAGTTGCCTTTTAGTAGGGAGAGGAAAACTCTAAGTACTGCTATCCTTCCTAGGCTATCTCAGATTCTTAAAATGGTGTTTTCTAGACGGGCAAGTTGTGTGTTTTGAATAAAGGAAACATGTTTGATGTTTCGTAAGTTTAAACGTGGTTCTTTAATCATGATTTACTCTATACTATTTAAAAAAAGATTAGAATTTTGACATAAATATTTTTGAAATGGTTTTTCCTGATTACACTCATTTGCTGATTTAACTGTGATATAATATATGTGTAGTATAAAGTGGTATTGAATATATCATATATGTATGTTTGCAAGCTTGGACTATCTAGACAGTTATGGATTACTTACCCAGCCGGTGGATAGCTGAATTTCTCACTCGCTAATGCCCAATGACAGGGATATGGTTCGAGAGTACCAAATGGTTTGGATGGGTTGAGATCGTTGATGTTCTAGTTCGAGTTGTCCTTTATTTTATTTTGATTTATTAGAGTGGTGTTATGCGTAGACTCTTTGCTTTACTTTTAATAATTATATACTCTGGGGATTTACTTGAGGATTTGGAGTTGTAATCAGAGTCATTTTCAAATTTTGGGTACTATGTTTTTGAGATACCTTGAGTACATTTGGTGTGTTTTGTGTATGGATGTATTGACTATTGGGTTAGATGCTCTGTTTTGTTATTTACTGGATAGTATTGTGTATTAGCGTGTTCATTATAGGTTGAATTACAGATAATTCTTTGCATGCTCTTGAAGAGTATGCGGCGCGTGGATGCTCTAGGTTCGGCCGTTACATTTAATGGTATTAGAGTTTTTGCCTTTGATCTCTAATGTATGAATGTTGTGAAGTTGGGGAGTAGAAGAGTGCATGTTATATTGATTTGAATTCGAGGTATTATAAGTCTATCTTAGTGACGTTGTATTTAAGATTTGGGTTTAAGTTATGATATTGAACGGATGATTATGAAGTTAGTGAGTTGCGAGATCTTGATTGTTACATTATCCTTTTGCGTACCGTGTGCTAGCTGATTTCATTACATTTCAAATAATAGACATGATATTTTTGGCACGATGTCCTTATATTCCATTCTTTCATGTCTATTACTTGTTTTGGCTAAATTTCATCTAGACACCTAAACTATTGAAATTATTTTAAATAGACACCTAAACATTTCAACATTTCAAATAGTCACCTGATGTGTATTTTTACACTGAACTAAAATCAAGACTTCGTTTTGAGAGGGAAAAATCAATTTTAACAAGGACAATTCTGTCAAATAACTTCATTAAACTCACTCAACTATTCTAATTAATTTAACCATATCTCATTTTACTTCATCATCTTTTCCAACCCATCCTACCCCACCCTACCTCACATTACCCCTACAATTCAATTGTTATGCTACACGAGAAAATGTGCTTAACAGATTCAGATTGCTCGCTTGATTCTTCCCAGCTTTGTGCGAATCTGCTTCGCAACAGAAACCATATGTTGAAGGGCTGGCTTCACTTCACTCTGTCAGCAATCCATCCATCAATGGAATTCATGGAGAGTGGATGTCGTAGACCATTATGCTACCTAGGGAATCTTATGCTTAAAAGAATTTGTTAACCTTATGCTACCTAGGTTGGTCATAACAAACAAAAGACCAATAAAGGATGCTAATGGGGCTTGGTCATGCTCTGAGCTTTGGAAGACCAGGACATACATAGTGAGAATATTAAAGCATATTTGTTGTTAATTAACAGGTGGGGTGGATTTTATTTAAATATAATTTTTAATTAATATTTTGATTATTAAAATAATTAAAGAATATTTGTTGTAGTGGTACATGAATCCTTTGCGAATATTACCTTATTAAAAAATAATTTTAAAATAATTAAAATGAATTTTTAATTAATATATTTTTATTATTATTAAAATAATTAAAGAATATTTGTTGTAGTGGTACATCAACTTTTGCGAATATTACCTCAATAAAAATAAAATTTTATTGTAGTGGTATTTGAACTTTTGCAAATTTTACATAAAAAAAAATAATATTTTTAATATGACTAACTTACCCTTGTGTTAATGATTATTAGGAGTCAAACAAAAGTCAACAACTCAAAAAGTTATTTTTCAAAAAGCTCACCACAAAAAGTTCCCTCTATACTTATTCGAAAGGCCGAATGCTACTATTCAAACGATTTCAATAAATACCAGCTACGAAATTTAGTCTTTTGTTTTCCTCCTTTAGTGAAACGTTGGGTATTCTTGTCTTTCACGATTATTTAATATAACAATTCATATATTCATTCACAAAATAAGTTAAAAACTCCAAGCTTACCCATTTCCTCACATTTTGGATATTCATCATCCTTTTTTATATTTACACAAATTTGTTTCACTAGAAAACAATGGGATATAAAATGTAGAGACACTCGAATTCCAAATCAAAGACAAATCGTATTTAATTTGGTTTTTCAAATTTCTTTATCTCACGTTTTCCCTACTTACATATGTGTATCCACATATATCTCAATTTGTAATTTATCCCATTTTTATCTTGGGGATATTCATCAGCGACATCATTTTATAAAGAATTTTGCCGATTGATTTGATAATCACTATATCAATTCTATCACTTAAGGCCAAAATACTATTGTTTTTTTACAAGTGACATTTCTCTTTTATTGTTGCCTCTTTACCAATATGAGAATAATTGTGTTTCATATACCCATTCTTTGAATTCAAATAAGTTTCATCACCTCACATTTCAAATAGTCATAATATGTATATTGAATTCATAGATTCCATAATACAATACTGTAAATATAGGTTGTCCAAAGATCCTTTCTTTTAAAGTATTTTCATAGTATTTGGAGTTTGAGGATTTCTAATAGACCTCCTATAGTCTAAACAATTCTATTATTTAGTCTCCCATACATTTAAAGTCAAAATTTTATCTATCGAAATAAATTTTGACTTTACTTAGACGCTCCTTTCCACGATCTAATCATGTCACTTCAATCACTTATATGTAAGTAATGTTCAATAAAATTGATTGAGCAAACCAATAAGTACAAGTTCTAGAATATAGAACTTCACTCACTATTTGAGACCTCTTTGTCTTTAGGCCTTTGTTTAAATTTTATAATTTTTTGTCATATTATTTTCACAAATAAAATAATAGATTCAAGAATTATCTTTTTAAAACTTATTGAAATATAAGCAAAGAGGATTAGAGACTTTCCTTGATCCTTGAAAAATTTCCTTTGTATCCTCTTAATCTCGTCAATTTGCATTTGAAAATGATCTTTACCATCTAACTTTGAAGCGAAATAACCTTCCTTACCAATATTACGTTGATAGTATATAAGTTTCTCGTGGAGTATTTTGGGGTGAAATTAAAAATTTCAAGTTGAGTAGTGGAGAATTTAAATAAATCGGTCGGGTTGGTATATTTCGGCCTAGGTGTGGACCCGAGATAGTATAAATAATTTTGGAATAATATCGATATATCGTAGATGAAAATGGTGATGTACATTATATGCCTCGGAATAACACAATGGAAATCGGTTTCGTTTGGAGATTTAAGTGCGGATTGCAATTAACCGAAACCAAACTAACTTAAATTTCTTCCTCTAACATGTCCCACCTACCACCACTATTCCATCCTCATCCAAACCTTCTTATTTTCCCTCCATGGCCGAATGCTCTCTTCATTTCCCCTTGAAATTTTTTTCCATTTCTCGTCGATTGTCGCCTAAACTCAAGAACAAAGTTGTGGATTTTCTTCTCCTCATCATCCTCATCATATCTAGGTAAGAAAGATCAAATATTTTGAGATATTTCTTGAGTTTTGAAGAGTTGACTTTTATGAATTTTTGTTGACTTTTAGATCTTGAATTTATTATGGCATAGAAATGTTATCTGAGTATCGTATAGGGGATTGGCGTATTTTGAGTGATTATTGGGGTTAGAAAGTGGTGTAAGTTAAGTGGTTGACTTTTATTGACTTTTCTTAAATGAACTTTAAATTGTAAATACTAGGTTGTAGGACTTTAATATAGTTGTTTCTTTGGGTATAGAATTATTAATATGGATAGGTAGATCGGGCTTTCAGAAATAAGTTCAGATAGCATTTAGCGTTGAACTGGAGGTTGTATTTAATGGATTAATTAGTTGTCAATTGATTGCCGAATTGATTAATCGCGCTTAAAGTGTTATTGCTGGGGTGGCCAAGGCTGGCGACCGAATCTTGAGAGATTTTACGGTTGGCGATTAGAATGTAGTTATGTTGGAATATTAAAAAGTGTACACCACCTTGGGATGTGGATTGCATTCCTAAGGGTTGTAAATTTGAATCGTGAGACTGTATAACACTTCCGGGTTTACATGCCAAGAGAGGTTATTCTAAAAAAATGCTATAATGTATAATTTCCCTTGAATAGGAGTTTAGCCCGGATTTTAGCACGAGGACGGCTTAGTCATTATTAATGCTTTGGGCTCGAAGTGAAAGCATACAAAATCTCTACGGGACCTTTCATATTAAGGCTATGTCAGATATATTAGCTGCAGTGATATCTGGGATTATTCTCGATATGTGTATCAGGTGATTATGATTGATACTAAGTGTAAACTTTGATTTATGATTCATAAGGATGAGATAATTTGAGATTATGGATTCATGATTGAAGTATATTAGTGATTATGGATTTGTATCACGGGATAGTTGTGAATATGATTACCGTTAAGTGAGATTTCGCGGTGACCGTGGTGTTGTGTGTGGTTGTGTGCCGATGTGTTTGATTGCTTTTGTGTGTTACTTGCGGAGCGCGGTGACTCGACCGGGAGGCTCAGCGTGGTGCGATATTGCGCGGGTCGCCTGATTCGGAGGTTTCCAGCGATATGGCTATCAGGCGAAATGGGTCGGGAGGATGGAGGCGGAGGCCTCATCTGGACATGTGGAGGTGGGATTCTCATATGTGTATTATTTGAGGTGGATTCTCATGTGGTGTATTATTTCGAGGTGGATTCTCATGTGTGTATTATTTGGAGCGGATTCCTCTATGCTGTATTATTTGAAAAGATTACTCATTTGATGCCTTGTGTGTCGAAATTGTTTCCTTGAATGAATATATGCATTATTTATGATTATAAGTCAGTGTATAGTATTAGTGTAACATCGTGATAAGAGGATTCTATGTGAGTTATGGATCGTTATTCATGTTTGTGTGGCTTGGTTAATTTATATGCATATGATATATATACAAGTAGGAATATATGTGATGGGATCAAGTCTGTGGTATTTGTATTCACTCGCCTTTAATAAATTTAATTTCTATTCTCTATGGCTGCTTTATGCCTTAGGTTCTGCGGCCGACGCGGAGGTCGTCGAGAAGCCGTGACCGATAGGTCATAGACAAGATCAGGATTTGAAAGGTGGTGGTATAGGAATCTCATCACGCTCGTTGTTGTCGATTTGTATATTTTTAGACTCAGATATTGTATTTCATTGGAGGGGTCTCGTTGCCATACTTTTCCTTCCTATGTTGTATTTTGATTTCTTGTGTATCTTTGAGTCAGATCATTATGCGGATTTGTATCATGTTGTTCGTTGTTTTATTGTATATGTTGTTAGTTCACCACTTAATGACAAAAAGTGTATTTTTTATTATTATTAATGTCAAATGAAGTCTTTTTATGTTGTTATCCATCGATCGGTGACTCTGGTGTACAAGTTGTTGATGACCTTAACTCGGGGCGGCCGACTGGTGGATGTTATACGAAGTATTTGTCCACTTGAATGATATCTTCAAATAACCCAATGCTTTTGTCCAATCCAAAACAAGGTTGATTTCTTTAAATTGTTGGAAGGTTTTGTAAAATACCTCACGAAGTTAACAACAAACAAACTTATGGAGGACATGATGTAACTTCAAAATACAAACCATAAAATATGATGTGTATAAAGTGAAATTCCTTGAGTAATTCCCCCGGAAACTTTCCTAAAAAGCCATTTCCGGTGTACGAATGTCCTTCGTGGATAAAACAAGGAACGGAAAGGTTTATACTCTTTGTATGAGTTGTAGAGACTATCATGTCCATATAGCAAAGTTAAGAAGATAACTTTTCTCATATTGGTGTATTATTTCTTCTTTTTCAATCTATATAGATTTCTTACAAGGTTTTTCTTAAAAATTGGTGTGTTGTAATTTTGCTCTCATAGAATGTCTCAATAACTTAAAGACAAGTAACAATATGCCTTTTAACACCAAAGATCTCCAACCAAAGGGATGCCATTCTAAGGCACTTTTTGAAAACTAATCCTTGTTCATTTAGGCCTCATCCGACTTCAAACGGGCGCTGTTTTGATCCCAATTGAAGTCCCGATTCCTCATTGGACAATTTCGCCTCAAAAATCGGGCTTCCACCGGGTGATGTCTCGATGGAATGTCCCGACGCGAGATTCACAAAGGACCAAAATTTCTTAGCGTGGTTTACCTAGCGCATGTGGTCAAAGCTAACATGAATAACCCGCCCAGTCGTGACGCCCCCTCGAGGTTTAATCGCCCAAATCTTGACAATTGCAGAGTCACCAATCGATGGATGACTCAAATTTAAAAGACACTCCGCCTCAAATAACCCAAAAAATACTATAAATGCATAAGAAATGCTTTAAGAAAAAGAATCCATCGTGGTATTACTAAGCAATATCAGTAAACTAATACAAGCACATTCCCCAAGATAAAGATCAACATGCAACAGCCAAAATCCCAAAATAACAAATAACATAGACAACCCAACTACAACTCCAAACAAATATCGAGCCCGTGAGGATGAACTCCGCCACCCGCCGCTCACCTAAGCTCTAAAGCACGATCACCTCAATGCTCTCAAGACGGAACAACACCACTACAACCTAGCAATGAAATTGCCGCCCATAGCTTAATAGGGGTGTAAGTCGCAGTTTAGTAAATATATATATGTCAAGAATGAAATTAACTCCAATCACGATAGTAAAATTTCAATGTAGTTGATATCGCATAATAGATAAAGTAGTACATAAGAGTTATTGAACTTAAGATCTTAGTAATGTCATTAGCAATTCTTACTATCATTTGCGTATGTTCATAAATTGGCCACTATCATAAACATTCCAAGATAATGAAATTAACAATAACATTCTTACATTTCCCAAGAAAGACTGTATTAATACGCAAAGAATCACTCGACTTTACTATATCAACTGAAGGGCGATGACATCACAACTCAAAAACTCAATCAACCTCGCCAATCAATCAACTCAACAACTTCATCAAATCGCCCAAATAACTCAAATAACTCAACTCAACAACTCAATCAACTCAATATAAACTGGATTTCTACAGCTAATGCGCATATTGTTAGAATCTAGCATGAATTTCATTTGTGATAAACACTATATTCATACATCTCGATCCTCAAATGATATAAATTAATCCTAAAAATTATATAACTAATTTAAATGAATAATGTAGAGTACTTCATGTAAACTTCTAGCGGAAGTCTATCTCCAAATCTTCACTTAACCTTTGAATTCCATCGTTGAGCAATTCAAATGTAGTGCCTCAGGTTGGTCCACACGAGGAGAGGTTGAATCCTACATTTACGCCCGCTTGTGAATATGGACGGAATTGATGAAAATCAAGAGAAGAATTTCTTTCTTTAATTCTTCCTTTGTATTTTTCTAGCCATTGGGGAGAGAAAAATGGAGGTTTTTCTTTTGTTTCATGACTTATGAAACCTAAATAATAAGCAGATCACTTATATAGTGGTCCATCATTTAGTCTAAAGCCCAACCGAATTCAAGCACGAAGTTTAATTGCTTGATTTAATTAAACCGTTAAGTTAAATCAAACACTAACAAGTCGTTAATAGTAACTAATAAGTTACTAACAAGCTCATTCAATTCATCGAATTAATTCAATTGACTAATTAATTAATCGTGTTCATACAATTTTATATTTTACATTATCAATGTAAAATTCTAATTGAGAATATCCATGATTACAATCAACTCTCTAATTCTAGCAAATGTAGTTTACTCTCATACATGAAATATGTAATTCAACGCCACCGGTGATAAAAGCGTGACTCCTTCTAGGCTCGGGGATATTAATAAGTTGTATAATAATAATAATCGACCAATTACTATTATTATAACAATTAATGAGTAAGATCTAGTAACGCAAATAACCCCCTTTTAAATTATCATGTAGAACACTAGTAATATACAATTACTAAGGTGAACACTAAGTTCTTTAGAATCACATTTAATCGCAACCCGTAAATGAATTGATACACAATTGTCGTGAATGTAGAGTAATAAAAAAGTGGAATCAATTTTCATTGATTTCAACACTCCCACTTGCTCCTCGACGGTTACCATATGTTTTTCTTAACACACCCATCTCTTAGTCGAGGCTAACCATAAGAAGTGTGTCATGAATTTACAACTTTCTATACTTCGAGTATGAACCTAATAAGCATTTATGGCATCCCATAAATCAATCAGCACAATCAAGCTGAGAGGCCCTGGAGATCTTCTCTCAGAGTATCAAGTGGACGGATAAATCTCCTACTATATCAACATCTATCGTTATACTCACTATCTCGATCTAACATATGCCCTTACCATCCCTCGCTAAGGCAGACGCTTGGTCATAGTCAAAGTACAGAGCTTATATAACAAGTATAGTTATATATCGTGAAGTCTAAGAATCGGTTTAACCTTAAAAATTCTAAACAAATATCATAGGACATGTGATATATATCTCTATGACAAGCCGGGTCATACCAGCCCCCACTCATAGAACCGCAACCCACGGTATCATCTAGCCTCAGCTAACATGACAATCTTGATCACTAATCAAAATACCATGTTAGTCATACGACGCTTGCCGCCTCTAACTATCAAGATTCCGACCAAGACCTTTTTGGCTGGTCCTATGTTTCTAGGCTTGAAGAGGTAACTAACAATTCATGTTGCCTCTCTAGAAAAACATAGACTAACCTTAGGGATTTAACTTTGAACTCATCGAGGATACAATACATGCATATTATATATTTCAACATTTTGTGAAATAAACAATGGGTAACTATATGGAATGAATCACGTGATTCATGTAGTTTAGTTATCAATCGATTAAAAACACAAAGGAACTTTTGTTTTAATCAATTACTTAACTCTATTCTAGAAAGTGAAATTTAACTAGCTCCCACTCAACTTGCTGTAATGTCAGCTCCTTCATTAAGTCAGAAACTAAACATGGTTGAATCATGGGTGAATGATTCAACTCCAGATGCATGCTTAAATCCACGACACGGATCCTTTAAGCTCGCATGTATGAATTTAGGCTCATTTCAGACACAAAGCAAGAATAGTGATTATAAGAATATCCTTTATTGGAATACTACTACAAGCGTTTCTTTATGATTCATCACATTCGAGCATCACATTTCCCCAACTTAACAACCGCTTTTTACCAATTATAACTTGGCGTGAAAGATTACTACGAAAGCTAAACCTACTAATAAACGACAAATTGAAACACATTTCCCCAACCCAATCGGCCATCACTCCCTCCAAACACTAACACTTTAAACAACTTCTATTCAACCCAAAATCGACTTTTCTAAACCAATATATCCATCATTAACCACCTAAATTCCAAATACCCAAAATACTACTCACTTTACCCAACTAATCTTAACATAATCTCTACCAACCACACAAAAGTCACAACTCATACCCCAAAATATCTCCATTAAAGTCCATTAACATACTTTTACAACTAAAAGCGATTAAAGGGAAGAAATAACCTAAAAGTCAACTAACTTATTCCACAAATTCTAACCACAAAAATCAATTTTAATCACTTCTAACCACAATATTCAAGTATACATCTCACCATTTAAAGTCTTGAAACCCCAAATCACAAAAGTCAACAAAAGTCGGAACTTATAAAAAATGGTCAATTATAGCTCAAAAATATCGAAGATTTTAAGATAAAATCATACCTTTATAAATCAAGAGACGATGAACAAGATTATGGAGTGAATTGCAACAAGATTCCATCAAGAAATGAAAAAAAATCAAGATAGGGGGAAGCAGGGGGGTCTGCCCTGCGAAGTGAAGAAGAGAGTTTTGTGATTCGATAACGAATTTATGAATAGTCATGCTGGAGTTTCAAAAGAGATGTATGAAATGTTTAAGTCCTTGCTTGGTTGGCTAGTTTCTCGGCTCCCCGGTTTAACACAACTTAACATAAACTTAACTTCTACCCCCAAATAATAATATTATTATAATACGCACATATGGAACGGTTATTACAGCTTACTCCATCTAATAAAAATTTCACCCAATAAATTTCCTCAACCTCAACAATCACAAGAAAGATCCAATGTAACAACCTCGGTCATATAATACGTAAAACAAAAACAACTACTTAATAACTTACCCCCACGCGAAAAGTCAAGGGGCAACGGCTCCTCACATCATCCGGCTCCCATGTCGCCTCCTCTACGCGCTGATTCCTCCACAACACTTTTACCAAGGCCACCACTTTGTTCCTCAACACCTTTTCCCTCCGATCAAGAATCCTCACCGCCTCAAAGGTGAGATCTCATCGTTCCACCGGTACCGAAGCAAGAATGTGAGATCAAATGAATATACTTCCCTCAAAGTAACGGCTACGGAATATAATATGTAATTCTATCCAATGCCGGAGGCAACTAAACTTATGCCCACGGATCCAACTTTCCCCAAGATCCTTAACGGTCCAATATAACGAGGACCAAACTCTCATTTCCTCCCAAAACGCATCATACCCTTCCAATTTGAGATATCTTCAAGAACACACGGTCACCAACCTCGAAAGATAAGTCTACCTTGCATACCCATCGGCATACTTCTTCTGGCCTATCCCGAAACCGTCCTCGATGTTGTCAGATCAACTCCGGACCGCCTTCCACCGAACTTCAACTAACTCGGAACCATAGACTTTGCTCGGCCCCACTCCCTCATCCCAACAACCGAGTCCGACAGCTTCCGCCCATACAACGCCAAAAGCGTGTCATCTCAACTTAAAAATGAAAGCTATTATAAGCAAACTCCATCTTGGCAACCTATCGGCCCCAACTCCCGGAGAAACCTCGGTGATTACGCACGAAGCATATCCTCCAATGTCCGGTTGTCCTCTCTGCATTGCCCATCTGTATGGGGATGAAAAGATGTACTCAACTCCACTATAGTCCCCAATGCCTCCTTCGAAAATCCCTCCAGAATCTCAAGTAAATCTCTCGCACGCGGGGTCCGAAATGATCGATTACCCAGAATCGATCCATCTCCGCCCCAGGTCGGCCGCCTCGAGGTGAGAGCGCTCATTATAACTGAACAATTTAATTTACCAAAACCGATGGATCTACTCATTTAAAAACTACTGCTTCCTTCAAAAATACGATTACATATAATATTTCCAAAATAATCACAGTTTAAAATTTACAATCCATCAGGTGATATCTAACCAACCAACTCCATATATATATACAAGATATCCCAAAAAAAAAGTAATGCCGGCAAGGCTACAAAGAGAGTGTTAATCGTACTCGTATCACAAAAATGACAACCGCCGACAAGCCTAAAATTTGAAAAATAAAGTACAACAATTAAAACATTTGACAACATATCAAAAATCGCACTATGAGGATCCTCCCCGCCACCTCGATGCGGCTCACCTAGCCACTTGAACAAACTCTCCAATGCCTCTTGGCTCAATCTAGCCGTCTCACAACCTGCATAAATGAAATGCCGCCTGCTTAAAAGGCGTAGAAGCCACTCTAAGCTTAGTGAAACTTAACACCGGTGAAACTAAACCATACGCCACTTACACAACAAATTAACATAGGAATCAAATACGCCAGCATATATATATAGATATGGCAATCAATTACCCAATGGCATTCATATTTATGCTTTCAAAAAAATTCTCATACATCACATGGCATAACATAGAATATAGGGTCTCAATAATGAATACAACTCAACGACAAAATCACACCAAACCACATGAAATTACAGCCACAGACCCAACAAAACTATACTTCAGTCATCAATCACTATCAACTAGATACCATCCGATTCTAATCCCTCGATTTTTACCGAATTCATTAATCTTAAGCAAACGCCTTATACCTAAGTATAAAGTCGATAACCAACGCCTTATACCTAAGTATAAAGCTGATAAACAACGCCTATACCTAAGTATAAAGTCGATAACTTCTTATACCGAAGTATAAAGTCGATAACTAACGCCTTATACCTAAGTATAAAGTCGATAAACAACGCCTTATACGGAAGTATAAAGCCGGAGTAACCCACGCCTTAAAGAGCCACTCAACCCATGACCTTCCCAATTTAGGGTCATATCCTAATACTCAAGTCACCTCAAGACATACACATAACTCTAACCATCACATCTCAATAACCATCTTCTCTACTCCCAAAAAATATCCAAGCACACTAAAACATCTCACAATCATAAGTCAAACACAATCGACAGCCACAAAATACATAAGTGCCGACAAGGCCACGTGAATACAACAAGGCCGACAAAAGCCACAATCTAAATATAAGTTAGAGTTCAAGCTATTACTTACCTCAAGCAATCTTCAACGCCACAGAGTATAATCACATAATCATATCATGGCCCACACAAATGAATCACACATAATCATACAACAATTACATGTATGTAACGACCACCCCAGTCGGCCGCCCGAGGTGAGAGTCATTATAATCCGAAATTCACCTGTAATCACCAAACCGATGGACGACTCAGCTTTAAAACTACTCAAGCTTCCCTTCAAAAACTGATTACATATAATATTTCCAAAATAATCACAATTTAAAAAATTTACCGTATCCATCGTGATATCTAACCAACCAACTCATAGATATACAAATATATCCCAAATAAATAGTAATGCCGGCAAGGCTACAAAAAGAGAGTAAGCATCAGACTGCATTAGAAAACGACAACCTACTACAAGGCTAAAAGTTTCAAAAGGAAAATACAACAATCAAAAACAATGGAAAACACATCAAAATCAAATCAGAGGATCCTTTTCCACCGTATGCTCATCTAGCCACTGAACAAACTTCAACGAAACGTCACCAAAACCTAGTGCGGTGTGTTTCACTTAAACTTAGTGAAACTTTAACAATCGGGTGAAACTTAAAACCATACCACTTAATAAAGTTAGAAATTAACATAGGAGTCAAATACGCTGCATATATATAGATATATAAATCGGATTACTCTGAATAGGCCATATTTATACTTAAGCATAAAGAAAATTCTCATACACGATGGTGTTAACATAGAATTATAGGGTCTCAATAATGAATACAACTCACCGAATAAAAATCACACCAAAACCACATGAAATTACAAATACAGACCCAACAAACTATACTCTAGTCATCAATCACTCATCAACTGTATACCATCCTCGATTCTTAATCCCTCGATGCACATAAGCTCAACCTGGCCGGGATCTACAACGCCTTTATACCGAAGTTTAAAGTCGATAACTAACGCCTATACCGAAGTATAAAGTCGATAAACAATGCCTTACAATCAAGAGCAAAGTCGATAAACAACGCCCATACCGAAGTATGTCGATAAACGCCTTATACCCACGATAAAGTCGAGCAAGTGTTGGCACACAATGCTCTTATACCGACGATAAAGCTGGATATTAATAACACTCTTATACCGATTTATAAAAGTTTCTCGAGCATTAATAACGCTTATACTTTAATGATAAAAGTCGATACACAACGCTTATACCGACGTATAAAGTTTAATAAATAACGCCTTATACCGACGAGTAAAGATGATAAATAACGCCTAGTGGTCATATCCTAATACCAAGCTACCTCAAAGACACGATAACTCTAGCCATCTCCTCACAACAACCAACTACGCTACACCCAAACAATATCACAATCGTAAGTCAAACACAATCACCGACAAGCGTCACGTAAATCAAGTATAAGTGGGGAGTTCAAGCTATTACTTACCTCAAGAATCTCAACGCCACGTATCATAATCACATAATCATATCATGGCTCACACAAATGAATCACACATAACCATTCTCACATAATCGCAATACCACACATGTCTTTCACACACAATTTAAAAGTAAGCACGCAAGTAACACCCCATGTAGATAAGTACTCACTTCTACTAGCTATCACAAAGTCTCCCTAATGTAAGAACGCGATCACGGAACGTGCCCCTTCCCATGGGTCAAGGCCTAACAACACCCATAAAGTATACCAGTGAACTAATACCAAGAATTACGGCTCTAGAATAAACATTACCAACTCCTAATCGGAATCATTTCTTAAACGCTCTAACACGACGGGGTAACTATCGAATTATAATCCCATCGACACAATCAAATCGATCCCCTTGCTAAAATTCCATCTTATTTTATTTATCATTACAAATCTACTTATAAGTCATTCTAGTTAATCATCAGGTCCATAATTAACAACCTATACTCCAAAATATCAAACTCAACTTGAAAATAACATTTTTTCAACCTAACTCCCTTTAATCAATTTTAAATCACCAATTTAACATGTCTGAGCAATAAGGTCCCAATTAAACTCCCTACACATTTAAAGTCTTATAAAAAAATATCACCCCAAAAAAAGTCAACCGAAACCCATAAAAAGTCAACCTCGACCATAACATCCTCTCAAACGACTTCTTAAATCATGAATTCACTACTTATATACATCATAAAGCATCCATAACAACCAGATCCATCATAAAAATGAATTATGTAAAAATTCAACCAAAAAATCAACTCCACAAAATCAACCAAAACGCTATCTTCTTACCTCAAAATCGTAGGGAAAGACGCGTTGGGAAGTCTTACTTAAACAACTGAGGAAACTTTATGTGCGATTAAGTGAAGAAAACGGAAGAAAAAATTTTCAGTTTGCTCCTAAAAGAGAGAATCTCTGCCAAGCTATGGAAGGAAGAAGATATTTTTGTGTTTTTGGTTTGATACGAAGTGTGGTACTTATCTCTTAGGTCAAGAAAAACCGCACAGAGTTTGCAGCCCGAAATCACGCGAATCGAGTTATCGAACGACTTAACGATCTAACTTAACTCGAATTGTCCCCGGCTATTACTACTAAGTAAATATAATCTGCCCAAATAATCACAAAATAATATTATCATCGAAATTATTTATACTATCTCCCAAGCCCCACCACCGACCTAATTTTTTTAGTTGGGTTATTACAGAACCCCATACAACCTCACAATCTGATCAACATAAGTCCTCGCTAGCTTCTTGGGTCCATCAGTAGATCTAATAGGTAAGAAATGAGCCGACTTCGACAGCCTATCCACAATAACCCAGATCCCATCATTTTGCCTCAACGACCTAGGAAGCCCAAATAAAGTTCATGAATATTCTCCCACGCCCACTGTGAATGTGAAGACCGCAACAATCCCGCTGGATGTCTAGCAAGTAAAAGACAAATGTAGGATTCAACCCCTCCTGGTGTGCAACCAACTAGAGGCACTACATTTGAAGTGCTCAATAATGGAATTCAAAGGAGGCTTCGTGAAAGAATCGTTGATAGACTTCCGCTGGCATCTTTGTAAGTACTCTCGTATTCATAATGAATTTTATGGATTTAGATTAATATATGTCATTTTGAGGATCCGGGATGTATGAATTTGATATTTTATCACAAATGAAATTCATACTAGATTCTAACAGTGGCCTCAGACCCTACTCAAGTTTGATGTATTTTATCTAATTTGATTGTGTGTCGACATAGTTAAAGAGTTAATTTGATTATTTCATGATTTATATATTCAATTGATGAATATATAATATGAAAAAAATCAACCCATTTTATTTATATTTCATTATTTACTGGAATCATCATTTCAATGTATTATTTTATTTGATGTTTATTTAATTGTTTCATGAATTGTGTGCGATTAAAATTGATTAATTTGCATTTTTAATTTGAGGTAGAATCATTTCGATTTTACAGAGAGGGTCAGAAATTTCAGAAAATTACGAAATTAAATCTGTTTGTTCATGACCCTTATGTTCATCCCATTGTTTCCAGAATTTTTGAATTTTTAAGTACTCCAAAAAATTCATTGAATTTCTAGATTGTTTTGGATTTAATCGAAAAACTAGAAGTGTTTTTGATAAAATTCCAATTAGAAATGTTCAATAATGATATTGTTGATGTTCAAGTCGAATTCCAGAATTTTTTGAATTTTTTAGAGCCTCCAAATTATTTTTACAAAAGTTGCATCTAATTCAAGAAAAATCGAAATCGAGATGAATTACCAAATCGTCAGCAGACATCCTTCGGCGCGGCCCGTGCCTCGGATGTGGCCAGCCCGCTGCCGGAATTTCACATTCCGGCAATTTCGACGTAGGGCCGGCGCTGTCGGTACGCAGGCTTGAGTTTGCCGTTGTCTTGCCGTCTGCTTAGAAAAAACCCAAATGTGTTTTATGTAATTATTTTGGTTTTAAATTATTGGTAATTATTAATTTCAGTTTTAAATGTTAAATCATAATTTTGTCATTAAGATGATTGAATATATATCTTGAATGCCATTAAATTTTTGATTTATATTTCCTTTTCATAATTATTTTCATTAATTGGATAATTTTTTGAAAATATTTTTCATGGTGACTTTTTAAATTTTGAATTTTGAGTTAATTACTTGTAAGTAATTATTCATGATTTTAGTATTAGATAATTATTGTAATAATTATCATTAATCATGCGTGAATATATCTAAATTAAGTTTGTATGTTTACATTGGCCAAAGCTTAATTAAAGATTTGAGTCATTGAATGATACATCGTAATTGATAAGATATGATATGAATACTACTGCCTCGACTCGTATATCATCGATATAAGTAATATATCATCCGAAGAATGAGACATCATTCTAATCTTAAACGCATTTCTGTTAAGATACGTAATTAAAAGAATTAAGAAAACAATAGACTTTTCAATTTCATATACCAAGATACTTTATTTTAACCTAGATGTCATTAGTTGAAGAAAGGGTGATTGTGTTTTAACGCGGGTCGAAATGTAGAATTGAAATAATTTCACATATTAAGGTTGCTATACCTACCTTTTTTAAATTAATTTATTCATATTCAATCAAAGTGAGACAACTCAAGAGCTAAGTGCTTGATAAACAAACTTTGAAAAGTCTCTCGTGATAGGATGTTAGTATTATGTCGCAGTAGTATTAAATTTGAATTCCTCGATCCAGAGTTGATATTAAGTCATTTTGCGGCTACACTAGAAGGAATCGCATTTATTTCCCACCCACCATAAATACCGCAATTTATCAGACGTGATGTAGCCTCATTATGAAGCACAAATAGGGGAAATAAATATGTGACTTGAATGGATTCAAGTGGCTCCGTAGAAGATACTCAACTAAAGATTAGAACCCTTCGGGTTATATCAAGGAGTATCTCCTAGTTTTATTTAAAGCTAAATGCAATAATACAAATGACAACATGAATAAATAATACTCCAATAAATGACTTGAGGTCATTTAAATGAAATAAGATGTGAATACATGGGTTGAGTATAAAGCTCTATTTTATCTTCTAGATAGTGATTCATCAGAGTAAAATGCCCATTCTATATTACTTTTGTGAGAATCACCTAAGTAAAAATGTGTGTATTCTAATTAAATGACCAATCACTATTAATCATACATTTGGTTGAGAAACCAAGAGATTGGCATTATTCCTTGGTTGACTATGCTCATGTTTATTTCAAATTTTCTTATTGCTATTCCACAAGTTGTAACATGTAGGTCTAAACAAGTTATCCAAAGAATGTTCCTAAGTAATGATCAGTGATGATGGATACTTGACATTGTTATTGAAACTCCACATCTCAAGCGAGAATATAAAATAAAATTTCTATACTACTAAATCTAAAGTTGCAAACTTAAGTACTGAGTATAATGGAGTTAAATTCATCACTTGATACTTGATGAAAATCAATAAGAATCATATTATGAAGAAATTACTGAGTTCCTTAAAGGTTAGTGGGAGCATGACTGCATAAATGATGTTTTATACACTAAATGTTGAAGAAATCTTCCTACAACCTTAAAAGGTATAATAGTGATTAGATTCTTGTACATTTGTGAGCCCAACTACATATATGTGACACATGCTATAATCAGTCACATTATATATATGTGAGCTTGCATGACATTTGCTTGTTAAGTTTAAGATGTCAGCTTTAAGCTCAAGGTGATTGGAAATCTATAATAGATTAAATTCTATAAATAGATTCTGATTCTCTTATTGACAAGTCAACTCTTCATTAAAGGTCTAATCCCACTCACAGTGGCCTTTACATTAGTGAGAGTTGTTGAAGTCTATTACATAGTAATATGATTCACCGTACGTATCAAAGCCACGCGGTTAACACCACAACTATGACGTGGCACGCATTCCCCGTGATAGGGAATCGCGGAAAGTTTTACTAAAGGTATTCCAAGCGCATTCGAATACGCTTGATAGTAACTTTAAGAGAATAGAGGTAACTACGCTTGAAAGTTTTATCAAAGGTATTGGGTTTGATTCTTATGGTTAGCCTACGACCAGAGATCAGCAAGTGGATAAAAGAATTGTATGGTAATCGGCCCAAGGGCAAAGCAGTGCTTGTCGGGAAATCAATGAAAATTGATTCCTTTATTATGCCTGTCATGACAATTGTGTATTTCAATTCTATTTACCGGGTTGGTTAAATGTCATTATCGAACTTAGTGTTCACTTTAGTAATTGCATATTACTAGTGTGGGCTCTCATGATAATTAAGGGTTATGAGCGATTGCTAGATGTTACTCATTACCTTATAATAATAGTCATTGGTCAATTATTATTATACAACTGTATTATCCGAGCCTAGAAGGTCAGCTACTACTACATACAAAGGACGTTGGAATTATATTTCATGCAGAAATTAAACTACATTTGCTAAATTGAGAAGCTTTGATTGTAATCAACTATTATTCTCACTGGGAATTTTACATTGATAATGTAAAAATAAATGGGATGAACCCAATTACTCCACTAGTCGCTTGAATTAATTTGATAGTTAGTTGAGCTTGTTAGTAACTTGTTAGTTACTATTAACAACTTGTTAGTGTTTGATTTTACTTAACCAAGCCTCTTAATTTAGCCGGGCTCATTAACTATTCGGTTGGGCTTTAGGTTAAATAATAATATATTATTTAAACTAATCAAAAACCTAATCATGAGCTAATGATTTTTCCAATGAATTGGAAAGGCATTCATGCCTCCAAGAGAGCCGTATGCTCTCAAATGATTTTAGAGAAAATTTCATTTCTCTATCATCCGATTTATCCAATATTGTTCTAGCAAACACAAGTGTAGGATTCAACCCCTCCTGGTGTGCAACCAACTAGAGGCACCACATCTGAGGTGCCTAATAACGGAATTCAAATGAGGCTTCGTGAAAGAATCGTTGATAGACTACCGCATCTTTGTAAGTACTGTATTCATAAATTTAATTTTATGGATTTAGATTAATATATGTCATTTTGAGGATCTGGATATGAATTTGGTTTTTATCACAAAATGAAATTCAAACGATTCTAACACTCTTCATTTCCGCCACCAAGAAGTCAACCTCAAATCCCTGTACATCTTTGTGCTACCAGGATGCATGCTATAAGAAGCATTATGAGCCTCATCAAGAATCTCTTTCTTCAACTCATCAGAATACGGTACACATAACCTGCCATCCATCCGAGCTCACTCGCTAACCAGGAAATCTACTTCCTCGTCTCTATTCTCATTTCCCTACCGAGCATTCCCTGTAGCCTCTCATCTCGCTGCTGCAACTCCAAGATACGATCAAAGAGTACATGTCGAACCTTCACATGAGCCAACAACTCACCATTGCTACCAACATCAAGCTCAACTCCAAGCTGCTTCATCTCTACTTTTGGCTCCTTCGCCTTCCCCTTCCGACTCAGAGCATCTGCTACTACATTCGCTTCCCCGGGTGATATTCGATAGTCACATCGTAGTCGCTGATAAACTCCATCCATCTCCTCTGCCTCAAATTCAGGTCTCTCTCGTGTCGGGTAGGTAATTTCAGACTTTTGTGATCGTGAAAATTGGCATCTAACCGCATATAAGTACGCCTCCACAACTTTAACGCAAAAACACCGCCAACTCAGCATCACTGGAAGCGGGTAATTTCTCCTCATGGTTTCTCAACCTGGCCGAGAAGCATAAGCAATCACTCTCCCATTCCTCGCATCAACACACGTACCCCTGAACCGCGCAAGATCACCAGAGGAAACCCCTCAGACAGAGCTAAAACTGGCGCAAGAGTCAACTCTCGCCCTTCAAATCCTTGGAAACACCCCTCGTAATCCTCATCCCAAATAAAGGAATATCCCTTCCCGGTCAACTTTAGCCTATTCTGAATCAACGAAATCCCCTGATAAACCTCCCCGTAATACCCAAATTAAATCCCAAGAACTCCTCACCTCACCACACTCTCAGAGGTCGCCCCACATACTTCCACCTTCTGGATATAACATGGTCCAAGAACTGCATTTTCTCCACTGCACTACATTTAGAATAACTTAATGCATAAATTGGTGCTTTCTGTCTCTAATGTCTCCAACACAATCCGCATGCTCCCTGCCTCCTCAAATACGAGTGCATCGTAATATCACTCAACGCATAATCACAAATTTATCCAGAACTCCCCAAACAATCTCAAGTTCCATCAGGGCTCCATGAACGCCGCCGGGTGCAGCTAGTTTAAACCCGCAAACGGCATTACCATAAACTCATAATGCCCGCACTGGATTGAAAGGCCGATTTCGAACGCCACCCTCCTTAATTCTCAATCTCGATCTCAAATCAATCTCAACCTGGGTCAAATAAATCATCTATCCTCTGCAATTGGGTAGCGGTTCTTGATGGTCACTTTATTCAACCGTCTGTGAAATGACATACACAACCTCATCAATTTCTTTTTTCACAAATGTAATCGGTGCACCTCCCACTTGAGAAACACTCGTCCGGACAAACCCCTATCATGAAGTTCTCAGAATCGAAGTCTTCAACTCTTCAACCTCAAGTGGAGCCATTCTATACGGCCAAATAGAGATCGTGCAAGACTGAACTACCTTTAAATTCCCCCACAACTCCACTTCTCTCTGCTGGTAAACCCGAAACTCCTCCGAAAACATCGCATACTCACATCCTCTAACTCGCTCTCCAAGCCTACTCATGTGATACCCAAGACAACCTTTCTTTCATCAACTTCAGCCTCCAAGGCCGAAAAATAAACTTGACGGTAGAATCTTCCTATCTCCTCAAAACACAATATCTTATTTTACCTGCACTCGCAAAATAATCTCCTTTTATGTGGCGCCAATTTTGGCGTGATGTCTCCCAACCAACTATCTCTCAAGATGGGATCAAATCTACCAATTCAAACGGAAGTAGATCCACAAACTAACAATTGATTACTCACTCTTAAGGGACAATCTCTATATACATGCCCAACCTCCACCACCTCCTTCAACCGGTGTCATAATATTGGGTGGGAACAAGTAAAGACTCCCAAGATAAAGATATCCACAAAACTCGAAATAAAACAATGAGTAGCTCCGCACCGAAAAGTATCCTAGCCTCCGTGATCACATA
The DNA here is from genome assembly GCA_019722365.1 of Lithospermum erythrorhizon. NCBI lineage: Eukaryota > Viridiplantae > Streptophyta > Magnoliopsida > Boraginales > Boraginaceae > Lithospermum > Lithospermum erythrorhizon. The sequence continues at coordinate 1,609 of JADFUC010000448.1, read as the reverse complement.
ACAATAAGGTACATGTCACACCTCCTAGGGGAGTATCCAAAGGCCTCCCCCGCTGGAATGACGGCATCGATCCTGCCTCCACAAAGACCGGCCTCTGTCAAGCACTCGGCGCCTCCCCGGGTGGTACCTCCAACCTCGCGACTCCGACTTCCGCCGGTCAAGTAGAATCTAGTATGAATTTCATTTGTGATAAACACGAAATTCATATATCCCGAATCCTCAAAATGATATATAAATTAATCTCTTTAAACACATAAAAATAAAATGTGTATGAATATGAGAATCCTTACATTTCAAATGAAGTCGAATTTAACCCAAATCCCCACGATGTGCCTCGCGTGAAAGCCCCTTCAAAATCCTCTCCAATGCTTGTTCAACACCGAAATGATGTCCTCTAGATTGCACACACCAAGAGGGAAACGAACCGAGTACTTGAACTTGCTAGAGTTTGAAGATGAAATGAGAATTGGAAGAGAAAAACTCTTCCAATTCACCAGGGGCGGCACTTTTGAGAGGGAGGTGGAGGTTTTTTTTTGTGATTCTAATGTCATGAAAAAACCTAATCCCCTCTTAAATACCAAGTCCCAAAATTCCACTCGTTAAGCAACTCGTTAAGAAATCAGTTTAACTCGTTAACTTAATTAGACCGTTATGAGCATAATTAAATAATGAGTTACTAGCTTTAGTTGTTCTATTTTAATTAACTTAATGTAAGTCAATTAAAATACTTAAATTAGTCACTACCTAACAACTCTATATCAAGTTATTCAATGAATCCTAATTGCTTAATTGATTAAACTTTAGTAAGTTTAACCGATTGATGTTCAATAAATATATTTGACAAATATATAAATATTGAGAAATACATTTCTCAATATATGTCTCATGAATTTCTATCTATGAAATATTATTCGAATATCACGATGCAGGTGACCCTTCTAGGTTCGTGATAATAGTAAGTTGTATAATAATAATAATTGACCAATTATTATTATTATAATACCCAATGAAAATCTAGCACCGCCTCATAACCCCTTAAATTATCATGAGAACCCACACTAGTAATATACCATTACTAAGTGAACACTCAAGTTCCAAAGAATCAGATTTAACCAACCCGTAAATGAATTGGATACACAATTGTCACAACGGCATATCAAAGGGAATCAATTCCTCATTGATTTCAAACACTCACTTGCCCTCTTTGATCGAGCTACCATACAATTCTCATCACGCGATCTCTAAATTTAGGCTAAATCTCATAAAGTAAGCCAAGGCTTAAACACCCACAACTTTCTTTACTCCTAGTATGAACTAATAAGCATTTACATATCTACAAATCAAGCATCAAACCTGTGAGAGGCCCGAGATCTTCCTTTGTATATCAAGGGACGGATAAACCCCTAACAATTGAGCATCAACATTCCATTTCATACTCAATCGCTACACCTAACATATACAAGTATAATCCCGCTTAAGGCGTACGCTTATTGCGAAATAAGTACGTGAGTTTATATAACACGTATAGTTATATCGTAGGTCTAAGAATTGCTCTAACCTAAAATTCTAAACAAATAGCAATACGCACCGAAACTGAAGTACAATTGAG
>JADFUC010001329.1:0-27924 GCA_019722365.1 Lithospermum erythrorhizon | reverse complement strand
ATGCTTACACTCAGTGTACTGACAAATAGCTTCATCATCTGAGCTCTCAAGGCGTAACACCTTCCCTACTCTTTCTCGACGTATATTCCTTTTTCAAGAAATATTCCTGATCTTGCCACGAGTATTTTATTCTCGTGCTTCAGGTAGAAGTAGTAACCAACATTTTCCTTCGAATACCAATTAAAGTAGCATTTATCCGATTTAGGCACTAGTCTATCTTTTGTCAATTTCTTCAACATAAGCTTCATAGTCCTAAATCTCGAAAAACCAAATTGGAAACTTCCAAATCACAATTCAGCGAGGCATTTTACAAATATATAGCTTGACATTTATTATGCGAAAGGATGCACTTTGTAGTGTATAGTTTCCATAATTAATCGACAGATTGACAGCCTTTATACTCTAAAACATGTCATGGAGAAGGTTCATTTCTCATTTCGCACACGCCTATACGTTATGGCATCTCGCATGAGTGTGAGCTCTCAAACAATACCACACTCCTTTTAAGATTATGTTGGAACCCCTTTAACTAAATATTCTCCTCCTACTGCATCAGTTAATCTTTATAGTCTTGTTCAATTGGTTTTTCTACTTCATTATGAAATTCCCTAGATTTCTCAAAGGATTTCACGTTTATATTTCATTATATACACATAACCACATTTAATGCAACGTTAGTAATGAAGTAACCTAACTATCTTCGCATGTGTTCATTTGCTCATTACATCGGGTTTCATGGATCCCCAACAACATTTGTCTTTCATTGCATCCCCAACGGCGGAGATTTGGTCATTATGCCTAGTAGGCAAGCATTCATACTTATCCTATGATCCATAATTCTAAACCTCAAGTATTCCTGCACCGGCGGAAGCTCCTTTATTATGGTACCGCTATATGACCTACGCTTAACGCCATGCGTATATAAAGCAATGCTAGGCTTACGCCTTATCAAATGTTATGTTCTCGACGGGACGATGGAGAGTCTGTGACACATCTTGAAGAAATGTATTATTTCTTTTATATCACACATTCTTATAGATATCCTAAATGTATCGAGATCACTTTTTGAAACGGAAGGAAAACCCTTCATTATTCAAAATAAAAAGAAGTAGTAATATTCCTACTATAAGCAAGGGTACAATAAACATTGTTTAAATTTAGAAACACGGCCCGGAGGTAAAATTCAAACTGATGGATCCTACTAAGGGTCGCAACCTCTCGCATCGCCCCTTTGGCGATCGATCCATCTCCTCTTTTCTAGTTGTTCTACTTGCCCTGTAGTTCTCGCATTATCAGAACAATACGAGAACCGCAAATGACAAGAATCACTAAGTAGAATTTAGAAGTTATACAACTTCAATAACATATATATATACATATATAATCAGACACTGAGTGGTCGTTAATTCATTCTTCCTATCTTCGAAGAACTTCAGGCCGACTTTTAAAGGACCAAGGTTCCCACAAAGAATTACACTGCCCTCCTTCTGCCGACCCGCTTCAACAATTTCGAGCAACCTTCGAACCCTTAGCATTACCATTGAACTTTCTTGAATTTCTTCTGTTTTGGGACCCCAAAACGTAAGAGCAGTGAGTTTTACCTTTCAAAGATCTGCCCCAAGCATTGCCGATCATCTGTGATGCATTTCGCTTGTAGATAGCTCAAACTATGCATATTAAAGTTCATCACAAACCGAGAGAACTTTTATGGAGAGATTTCGTGATAAGTCTACATTCTCGCTCTTTCAAAACACCGGAGCTCACAGATCGGGAGTCGCTCGAATTGCTTATCATTTTAATGACACGCTGGCTCGCACGCCCATTTCCCAAATTATATAATAAGATAAAGTCATCTCTCAATTCTAGCTGAACTCATCGAAGTTGTCGGGTACATGTCATATGCTTTCACTTTCATAATCGAAGCTTGGAACTCGTGTTCCATATTGGCTAGTACATAAGACACAATTGACACTCACTACGACTTGTGCTTTAGGCTTCCCCTTTCCCTATTAAATGGCAACGCCATTTGGTTCGGATGACCCTGTTCAAACACATACTGTTTTCCGCTGAGAACAATCCTCTCAAGTTTCTCGAGACTACCATCAAAGTTCGAGTTATTGAGCCCAGACTTCAACCGCAGCCTCTAAGCGAGTTTCTAGTCGATTCTGGGCAAATATTTAATTCTACAAGAATAAGTATGTGAATATCAACATTTTAGCAATCTATCATGTCAAACACTTACAAAATAAATTGCAAAGTAATACTAATACTCAAATTCTTACAAAGTTTTATTAGCATGCAAGACCTACTATATTGAAATTCTCAAACCAAGAACACCGCATACATTTTGAAAAGCCAACATGCCAGTTAGTGCTAACTAACTAATTACGTAAAACACAACATAACTCTTGTGTTACTAGCACGCCTATATGCTACCTAACAGCGTATCACCGAGCCCACAACGCAGCGGAAATCACCGCTAATACTCAATTAAACTACTAACTTATTACTTGGAATGATCATACGAAAGCCCACAACGTTGGGCTGAAATCACTCTCAACACGATCCATCACATATACTCGTCACGATACTAATACACCGCCATCACAAGAAAGCTTCCGCGATCGTGATGTGTTTCACACCTTAAAATTGGTCTGGATACAAGTGCTTAAATTTTATGATGAGATTCATATTATTTGATTAATTATTTAACATGTTATGCAGCATATATTCAAGTAATATATGAAAAATAAAACAAATAGTACACATTTAGGAGATATATGATATGACCCTAACAAATACAAATAATAAACCTATTACAACATACTTTCAAGTGTAATTCAGATTTCTTCAACTTTGAAACTTCCAGTACTAGACACGTATGAACGTTATCTCAATGCCTCCACGGTTGTACATTTATTTACTAGCCCAATCCAAGATGAAGACGCAGTTTCAAGGGTAAAATAAAAATAAATAAAATAACAGTTTAATCAAGTGTCTAAAATAACGATAACCAAGTCAAGAAACCTATTTCAAAAATACAACTAGGTCATATCAATATATACCTCTTCTATCTATTACAATATATAATAAATTAAAACACATTAACTATGCATTTAATATATTAAATGGTATGGAAATAATGACTCATTAAAGTCATTAAACAAATTTAATGCTATTAAGTATGAAATAAACATGTCATTACATAGTAAACATGTACTTAATACGTAATAAAATGCAATCAATTGTATAATAAAATGCAATAAACACTAATTTTGAGGTCAGATAATTACTCTCAATCAATTCAAATTTCACATATATGATTGGCAATCACATAGATACTTTCCATTTTGATTATACAAATCAAATCTATCACATAATTTAAATGTGATAGGAAATTAATACAAATTTGAATCTCATAATTAATTCCATGAAATATATATTACTAACATATTAATAAACATATATTTGTGTGAAATAGTTATTACAATAACTATTTTACGTATATAATAAAAATAATTATTACAATAATCATTTCATATAAATATAATAAGATAAAACTAGCAAGTTTTTATCTAAACATATTTATATTTTAACTAGATATTGTTACCATGATTATATCCTCAAATAAATACATTTATAAAAGGATAAATAATGAAAGAGGTTATTGAATTAAACTTATTATCATTAAAATTAATAATTACAATTATCATAATAATAGAATGATAATAATACACAAAAATACAAAAATTAATAATTTTAAAAAATGTATTGTGATTTGTAACAACAAATCCGATGGGGTTAACGCGACGACGACTCGCCCGGCCGCCCCACACACCTACGCTCGACCACCGGGCCGCCTGCCCAGACGTGCCGAACGCGGCGTGAACGCCCTTTTGCCACAATTCCCCGAGTGGCCGCAACAAGTCACGCCTCCATTTCACAAAAAATTTCAGAGCCAATTTAATTCAAATGTTTGGAAAAAAAACCGATTTGAAGGCCTTTTAAACATTATCTCAAAATTTTTGAAATTTTTACCGACATGTCACACAATTTTCTTTAAACTTTGCTAATTGGAATTTAGTATTTCAACAAAAACAATTATATATAATAAACATTTTAGAAATAACCAAATTAATTTGGGACACTTAAACAATCCAAAAAATTATGAAATTTTTCAAAGATAGCTTCATCTCCTGAATATAAGAAAATTGGTGGAAATTTTAGAATATTTTAAACGCCTCAAATCTAATAAAAACATTTAGATTTTAATCAAAACATATTTTAAAACCCTTTCAATTCATGAAACACAAATCTAAATTCAAATCACCAAATTAACAATATGATGAACTTGAACAACTGTACAAACACATATTTATTCATGAATTAATTTTTCATAACATATATTCATGATCACGAATATATATTATATAAAAGCGATATAAAATGTGTTTATAACAAATTATATATAAAATGTAATCAAGTTATATACAACTTGGGCACGCTTTCAAGATGCGATCATCATTGAAAGAATACAAACTAATTCATAATAAACATGAACATATGCAACCAAGATCGAATAAATATATAATAACGAATTACGAAACATATATAATAGTGAATTCACACGTATGAACAGGAGAGTACTTATAATACGCAGCGGATGTTGGCAACTTTCTTCCTCATTTAATCATCCGTATAATCCCTCAAGACTCAAGTTGAAACGCCCAGCTAGTTCCATACCAAGAAATGGGTCGAAATAATGATTTACCTGCTAATCTTACTTTGTTAATCGATAATAATTTGAGTCAAAACTTTGACTCAAAAAATCCAAAGGGGAAGGTAGGCGTCAACAACTTAGGTTTTCCCATTTCATCTCTATTCCTTGTATAATCCCTTTCTTTGGTTTCTGCCTAATACTGACTGCTTTGATATCAATAACTTCCCTAATTTAACAATCTCGATTAATTCCATAAGATGAAATATAACTCAACGTCATTGTATGTGTGTGACCTTTCCGAGCTCGAGCACATTGCAAATAATATAATTGACCAATACGACATATATTCAAGTATTTACTTGCATCTGTGCCAAATCTAGCATAAATCTCGATATTATCGTAAGTTCCATTTTAATAATTTATAATTACTATTTATTGAGTAATCTCATTTAACTAAAACTAATAAATGAATTGTTATAATAATTATCACTAACGGACATAATTATAGAAATCAAAATACTGATTTCCAACAGTTATAACCGATCGTCATATGTAATCGCCGTGATTAACCCATCGATCACTGCAATACCAAAGAAGAAGAGATATGATGACATGTGAGTCACCTGTCTCACCCCTCCTAGTACTTCTCGAACTGTACCTTCAATGTGCCATCGATGCACCTAGTACTTCCTAACCAAATTCTTCAACGTGCTATCGGATGCATATGGAAAATCTGGCCCCTTCTAGACATTGTCTCACTAGGAAAATGAACCTTGAGGGAAATTCCATTGCTTCCATCACACACCATAAAGTTTCCCACTCAATAGTTTCATAAGCCTTTTTTAGATCAATCTTTAGTGCAACTCTAGGATTACCATCCTCTTTGTGATAGGCTTGGACTAACTCTTTCTGATGTGCATCCAGAATGCCTTGATACATTCTTTCTGATGTGACTTGATACACTCTTTCTGATGTGCATCCACTCTTCGACTTGATTCCAAGCCGGCGTTAGGTTAATCATGTTCTTCTCGATCATCTGCTGTATGAACTCGCTGTAGGTGACACTGAAATACGCTTGTCCCAAGCCGAGCCAAGCAGGCCTGCACTTTTGCGTGTTCTCGCTCCCTCAAGGTCAGTCTCATGATCCCCGCCTCCCGGCCGACATACATGTCATCCACGTGAAATTTTCATATTTCGATAACCGCTGACAACACCTTATCGACCATTCATTGCAAGCTGGCACCCGCTGCTTTTTCAACCCGAAGGCCGACCTTCCAACAATAGATGCCATACTTAGTTACAAACCTCGGTTTTCTCCACATCCTCCTCTGACTACGGAATATCCGGTGGCACCTTTGTCGGGCCCAAGTCTACCACCAGAGACCGCACTCTCAGAGTCGACTGAAATTTATCACCGTAAGCTGGGCACGATACAACTTGTAAGGTGCTTTGTTGATCCCGGTGAAGTTTGTGCACATCCGCCAAGTCTCATTTAGATTTTGGGGACAAGACCACATTGGCCGCCCACGCTGGAAATAGGAGTTTCGGATTGCATTTTCACTCTACCAACTTGTCCACTTTTTTCTCGGATTTTCGCCTTTCCCTCGGAAAGGTCCACTTCTTTTGCTTCGACGCTCAGAAAAGTGATCCACATACAAATCAAGAAATCTTGATACCTCCCAAGCACCTCAGCATATCCTTTGGCCCCATGCAAAATATCCCTAAGATTCGCTTTTATGAATTTTAATAAGCATGTAGTCGAAAAATCAATGAAAATTGATTCCCTTTTATTATGCCCAGACGCATACCTGTGTATCAATTCATTTATCGGGTTGGCCAAATGTGATTAGTGGAACTTAGTGTTCAATCTTTAGTGGATCAGAGACATCAGTCATTCTCATGATAATTTAAGTGCCATGAGCGAATACAGATCCTACCATTAATCATTATAATAATAGTACTCATCAATTATTATTGTAACGATCTGCCCTGCAAAGGCCCGAGGGACCTGCCATCAACCCGACAATCTGAGTTACCAACGACGGATAACGATAAAATGACTTCATTTCACGTGATAATAAAAATAATACAACTCGGCCCATCGGGTGAACTAACCAAATACCAAACAACCGAAAAGTCAAGAATATAAACATAACATCAAACAACGGGTTTCTAACTCGAGACAAATAATAATTATTATTAGGTACAACAAAAACTCCAAAGAACATAAAAGTAAGGATCAGTTGTGTCTCTTAGCCACCATCGCCACCTTAATCGTACACAAATACTAGGCCAATTATTCTGTCATCCGTAAAAAACCTCAGTATATAAAAATGCCCGCCCATGTGGAATAGGGAGCCGGCCTACTAAGCCGGGTGAATACAAATATCACGGTTAAGCCACCACTCATACAAACAAGGATAATTCAAGTCCTTTACCTATTTAAAGACTATACACCTCAAGGGTTATATTTTTATATACTCTCGACAAGATAAATATTTCTACCTATTTCCATAACTCAACAATCGACAACCCACACCACGCCAACAACTTACTCACACCACCTTAATCACAACTTATCTCTATTTGTTATCTTTCATAAGTATATAACAAACTCCCAACAGACTATGCAAGAACTTCCAAATATAACTATACACGCTCCCAGATTATCCGCATGTTTATCATAAGAACTTCCAAATCGCTTTCATTATCTTAATACAACTTAGCAACTTATGTCTCTTTAATCAAGGTAAACTTATGTACAAAATTATCTCACCATATTCTTCAATTAGTATACGAAACTTATTCCCCCCAATGGTATCAACGTTGTGGTTAGATCATAACTTATCTATTAATACATTTGAATTCAAATTTCCACCATTTATAAAATATCATCAACATCATCGATAACTAGCATTTAACCTTGGGTTTAAAATGTTTGTACCTACCATCCTCATTCAAATGTATTTCAACCATTAACCAACTTTAATTTTTAATATTTAGGGAGGTAACGATTAATATCAATCTAGAGTCCACAAGAGAGAACCAAATAATACTATTAATGATCAACCTAAACATAATTCACATAATTTCATCAAGGCAACATCTAGTATCATTAACATCATATCCATAACCAATAAACGAGTCAAAAACATATCACAAAATACCATGTAGAAAATTTAAAACAACGTGTAACACAACCAAATAGACCTAACCAACACCAACAACACAACTACCCAACACTACAACCACCCTACCCAAAGACTCTATCAACTCAACAACTCAATCAACTCATGCTACCAATAAGTCAACTCCGTATCACACCCAACCAACTCATATCAACTCATATCAACTCATATCGACTCATATCCGGATTTCTACAACTAATGCGATATAATCAACCTCAACCTGTAGGGAGAAACTTATGCCCGTCGACATAAGCTATCACCGACTGAATTGCAGGTACAAAGCAAACACCACACTTATACCGATAAGAGCAAGGCAAATAACGGATAATACAACTCAACATACATCAATCAACTCCACACTTATACCGTAGTATAAGGCACAACACCCGTAATACAACCCACACATATATCAACAACTCCTCAAAAACACCTATACGACTCAAGAACCCACGCATACTCCACCCAACACAAGGAAATAAACAACTCCCCAACCAAAACACCAAACAACAATTACAAGATGAAAATACAACCCCATGCGAAGGCAATACAATCAACAATAACATATACATATACAAGTCATAGATAAACTCACGCGAGATTTGCATCACGTCAAGTTAAGAATAAGAAACGCCCCCTACTTAATCGATCCAAGTGTTTTCCTACGCTCTAACGCCTAATCAAAACAATCTCGAAAATATCATTATTATAACTCCCCATATAAATTCCTCTTTTAGTTTTTATTTCCAACTCGGTAACCATATTTAATTATCAACTTAATAACTCTAGGGAAGGAATATTACTGACAGCAAGTGTTTAAACGACTAATAAACGACAAAACTGACCACCCCCACACAACATTCTCGGCCCCCTTCCTCTTACCCCAATACTTAAACAATATCTAATCGATCAAACAATCAATTTCCCAACTAATTAATCCATTTCTAACAACCTTTAATCTCAAAACCCACATCAACTTACAAAACTTACCTCAACATACTTCCTCATCCAATCAACACTCAAATCACCACTTATACTCCAAAACAACTATATAACTTCCCAAGTCACTTTACAAATTTACATTTTTCTTTCAAAGTCAACTTAAAGTCAAAGGTTCCATAACTTCTTCATCTCTTAGTATTCTAATGATTAGATACTTATACACCTTGTTTAAAAACATCAATTATACACCCATGTAATTAGATCTAATAATATTCAACTTTTACAAAAAGTCAACGAAAGTCAACTATCCATCTCAACACATTTCAACTCCAAAATCGAGTGTTATCACTTCCTATACCATAATCTAAGCTTAGATGATAATTCTATACCATTTTAAACCTCAAAACTCAAGGTCAACCCAAATCACAAAAAGTCAACATTCTCATAACTCAAGAAATACTCAAAAAGATTACAACTTTCTTACCTTGATTCGAAGAAGATGATGAGGGGAAACTCTCCAAGAAATTTTAGAGCCAAAGCTTGCAAGATGAGGAAGAAATCGAAAAAAGAAAATCCAAGGGGGGGAGGAGGCGTCACCGTTTTCGGTTGGAAGCGACGGGATTTTTATTTTGGGCCTGCTTGGTTTGTGCGGTGAATTGAAATGACCAAATTATCTTTATGTGAAAACCCGATTGTTAATCTCGATACCTCTCGCTTTAACTTCTCTCGAAGCCAACTAATTTCCCAAACATTAACATTTCTACCATCAAATTATATTACCACCCAACTACATTATCATTACCATTCGACTACAACTTTATAATTTAAATACCGAAATACTACCAACCGACGATTCGTTGTATTTTCAACTATTCAATCCTCAAATTTTGATTTCTCCTCTAAATAGTCCACCGAGCAACTAGTATACTATTACAATAATACTAGTACGAATCCAAGACATGTTTCAATTTTACCTTATAAAATTCTATCCGTAGTAGACGGAGAATACTTGAGCCACGACTTCGAAACACATCTAAGATCATGTATAATATCACACCACTTCTTCTCAACACCACTACATAATCTGCATCCTCGAAGCGAGTGAATAGAACCTTTTGCATATCGTTTCATCAATGACGGAAGACTCAACACTACAAGCCAATCTACGTGGGATATTTATTAGAAATCGCAACGCACACTAAATGAAGTTCTAACTAAATCAACTCCTTTAACTCCACACGAAGTCATATTACAACCGTCCCCAAAATAGCATATATGAGAATTTGGGGCAAATAAGTCTATGTTAAGAAGTTAATAGACAGTCGACTCAACCGACAGTTGCTACTCATCGATACCCTAAGGAAACTCTAGTATTACTTCATCGAAAAACGAACAAAATCTTTTGTCGTCATATTCTGCTTCTTCCTTGAAAGGAAGTATATGGATACAAGACTCATGGATAATAATCTTAAACCTGTTCCAGAACAAGACGAGGTTGCTAACGCTTCCGAATCTCCTCAGGAGGTGGATCCTTCTTACATAGAAGAAGTTCCACTCGACCCACGGGAAACCGTGGACGAACCTCCTGAGATTCAACAACCCTTGAGAAGATCCGATAGAACTCGTCAAGAACCCGATAGATGGTATAAGGAAGCTTTTCTAGTTCAAAGTGACGAGCCTTCTTCATATGAAGAAGCAATGGAGGAAAAGGACTCTGATGAATGGATTTTAGCCATGAAATCCGAGATCGACTAAATGTACCATAACGAAGTATGGACATTGATAAACTTATCCGAAGGTGCAAGACCTATCGAGTGTAAATGGGTATTTAAATGTAAACTGGATAAAGATGGAAATATCCATGTTTATAAGGCTAGACTGGTAGCCAAAGGTTTCAAATAGATTCAAGGAATTGACTATGATGAAACCTTCTCACCAGTTGTGAAGTTTAAATCCATTCGGATTCTCTTAGCCATTGTTGCATATTACGATTACGAGATATGACAGATGGATGTAAAAATGGCATTCCTGAATGGGAATCTAGAAGAGGACGTGTACATGACACAACCTCCCGGGTTTACATGTCCGAAAGGACCTAAGAAGGTATGCAAGCTACACATATCCATCTATGGTCTGAAGCAAGCATCCAGGAGTTGGAATCTTCGTTTCAACGAAGCAATCAAAAGTTTTGGTTTTGCTAGAAATGAAGAAGATTCTTGTGTATACAAGAAGGTTAGTGGGAGCCGCATTGCATTTGTGGTCATGTATGTAGATGACATACTGTTAATAAGAAACGACATATGAATGCTTGAGTCAGTCAAGGCATGGCTAGGCAAATGCTTCTCGATGATGGATGTAGGCGAAGCCCAACATATTCTTGGAATCAAGATACATAGGAATCGTTCGAAGAAGCTCATTGGATTGAGCCAGAACACTTATATTGATAAGTTTCTGCATAGATTCCATATGGAGGACTCCAAGAAGGGTAATCTTCCCATGAGACATGGAATATCTCTCAGTCGTTCTGACAGCCCCACTGTAGAAACTGAGATAATGCGCATGAGTAAAGTTCCATATGCCTCGGCGATAGGATCTATCATGTACGCCATGTTATGTACACGACCAGACGTTTCTTATGCTTTGAGTGTAACGAGCCGTTACCAATCGTGTCCAGGCGACGCACACTGGACAGCGGTAAAGGCTATTCTTAAGTACTTAAGAAGAACTAAGGATGTATGTCTCGTGTACGGAGGGAAGGATGAGTTGTTAGTAGAAGGCTACACCAATGCCAGTTTCCAAACCAACATGGATGATTCTAGATATCAGCTGGAGCAGTGTCTTGGTGCAGTAGCAAACAAGGCATTGTGTTGAAAGAGGAGATGTAAACGTATGTAAAGTACACACAAAAGACAATTTAGCAAACCCCTTAACCAAACCCCTAAATCAAATCAAACATGATAAGCACATGCACAATGCTTGATTGAGAAATATATGTGAGTGGTGTTTCAATTGTCAAGACAACGTATGAATTTTCTAGCTTCTATATTCAATAAATATATTTACCTTGTTTATATATTTGTATATATTTACACTCTTACATATACATATATGCCTCATTGCCCAAGCAATGATATTTTGATTCCACTAACAATCTAAAGTTCTCTAGAGAGGCCTTCGGATACGTGATCTGAACAAGAAATCCTCTGTCAAGCCTAGAGAACAATGAGATTGCTCGTCCCTAGTTAGGTGTTCATTGATTGGAATCGAATACCAAACGACTAGTGTGTGATTGGTTGTCTAGATCACATTTCTTGGATCAAAAACGAGTATACTCTAATCAATCACACAGGTATGCATGTCGGAAGATGTGTAGAGTGTATATGCATGTCGGAAGCAGTTTCGAGTGTAGGACTGGACATGACCGCCGTGAGAAACTTAGAAGATAACATATCACGTCCTAAGAAGAATTCTCACAGAGCTTATGGTTAAATGGAGATTCTTCGACCTGCGTGGCAGGATTTCGTTTTACAAGAGTAGTGTATTTTGACCCTATCAAACGTCTTCTGTAAAAGGAAGGATGGAAAGACTTGTATATTATAGGGGATTCGTACAACCGGATATGTTGGTAGTTTTCTGCTATCTTGGTGAATTTATGGCGATTGTGATGGCGATCTCCACCTTGGTGCTGGATATCGTATTATCTCATGAATGCGGGGAAACTGTAGTTGCAAGAGTTTGGTGATAATAATCTTACCATAGTTCGAATGTTGGAAAACCAGTATGAAGGAATCGTTGATACAAGTAATCGTTCAAGAGCAAGTGGGAGTGTTAGAAATATGAGATATTTGAAATGATGCCCGTTGAACAATTCGATTGTACAACCGATTTACTCATTTAAGTTAAGTTCGTATATATGTTCGATTGTATGACAATGTTCATATTAGGATACTCGATGTGACACTGGGGGTTATGATGGCTTACTAGGGTCCGCTCATAATCAATATATTAAGTTATAATGTTCGGTTAACATTTATTAATATATGGCTTCTATTAGTCGAGCCCAAGTGGTCACACACATACAACGAAATCAAGTCTTAGTGTGATTATAAACTTCCGGAGTAAAACGTAACTGTATGAAAATAATGGGGCAGGATTCCGAAATCGAAATCCCACCCGAATGGGGCGCGCGAACCGAGAAGGATGGAGAAGGTTTTGGAACCTTCTCCGCTCTTCCGGGGCCGTGTAGTTAACATAAAGGAGGGAGGTTCCAGAACCTTCCCTCCTATTTTTGTGCACTTTATTCTTGATAAATTCTAGAATATTCCACCTCCTTAAGGGATAGACATTTTAGAATGTTTTAACACCCTCTATATAAAAGACTTCATATGATGAACTCTTTGCTCATTCACTTTTTGGTATTCACTTTTGTGAAAGGCAAAAAACTCTCTCTTCCTCCCTTCTCATTATAGTCGACCAGTAGGTGGTAAGAATCCCTTTAGATTTTTCTCCCCAACCTCGATTACAATTTAATATTTTATGGAGTTCTAGTAAAACTCCCGGAGGAACTTGTTCGCTCGTTGGTGTGGAGAATTCTTAAAGACATTCTATTTTGGATGCTCATGGGGTCTTCGTCATATTATTTCCGTTACAACTATTTTGATTATTTCGAAGAACAGTACATACGTATACTTTTGTCTATTTAATTATTCTTCATACAACTGGTAGTGATCATGTGATTCATATCCATAGTATTATTAGAATATTATTTATACGTTAGAAACACCAACAATTATATATATTTTCATAAGTAGAACCTAAGATACCTTAGATGTTGTGTACCAATATGTATATGAAGTATTGTGACTATGAGTTGTGATAACTATTCTTTTGTATACTAGCACTAAAGGTGAAGACAATGATGAATTATTAGTAATTGTTATTTTGGGTATTAGTAGCTGCTTAAATCATTAAGTCATGTTTATAATGATTTTTTCTTTAGGGTGAGAGTCTTTGTGACATGTTCGTGGATTCACCATCGTATTCTAAGGTTGGGTCGGGATTAGTATTTGGTAAAGAGGGGCAGAAAATTCACAATATCCAATTGAAAGCTGACCAAGTGAGAGTTTATTTTAAAGAGATTGTCTTTGGCCATGAAGATACATCTTTAGCATGTCCTTTTGCTGAGACAGAGATCACTACTCTAGCTGTACGGGATCAAGCTGGTAAGGCACCCAAGTTGAACACATATCCAATCCAAGTCTAAGTCTCACAACTCAAGTCTAAAGACCAAGCTCAAGTCCATACAGTCACACGGGATCAAAGCTGCTAAGGCACCCCGGCTCGGACGATGTCCAAGTCCAAGACTAAATCTTCTATCCAGTCTAGGATTACATAGGTCCAGACTCCTATTCAGTCTCACATTCAAATGGAGGCACAAATCCAAATCCAACTCAAAATCACATAACGGTTCAGGCACAAATCCAGCCTCATTGCATGTGCCTAAATCATCCTTCAAGTCCAAATCAAGTCCAAGACTACATCAAGTCCAAATCCAGTATCTCAAACAGTCAGTAATCCATTTAGAGACCAATAGATTGATAATCGAACTTTAATCGATTTGATAAATTTTTTTTGTATCTAAAAAGGTCTCGCCAAAGGAGTTTTATTTTATTAGTGCACATACATTATAAATAATAAAAAATTTGTACGCGTAAAACTTATTTGTTGGATATATGGATGTAAATTTAATTTTGTCTTATGATGGTGCTAAAAAGCCATGCAATGGACGAATGAAATGTGACCTTGTAAGTTAAAGTGGGTATCCCAAATTAGACCATTTGGAGTGAAATCTGTACTTTATAAAGGTCACTATGATGCTTTAGTAAATGTGTTACTTCTACCTTGCCAAAGTTCCCGTGGCAAAAGGGAGACTCAAATCCTAGAAAATGTGCTTTATAATTGTGAATCCATGTGCATTTTCATGAACTGCGGACACGAAGTTAGTTCCCAAAATTGGTTCCGGAGAAGATCAATTTTTTGTATCCGAAAGGTTATTTGTTGTTGAATTTTCTCTAGTTAGTTGAAATGTCGGGAGTCTTCATTTTTACTTGAGTTTAATACGAAAGTAAAGACTTGGAGGAATATTGGAGAGGTAGCATGACTCTATATCTTCAGCACCCTCCAATGCTTGACATAGAATATAAAAAATAAAAATATCTGCTTAAAGATTTCTACAAAACAAAATTGTGATAATAACAAGCTCGTCTTCAGTTCGCTTTTTGGATCTTTTAGTGCTTTCAAAGGCTCTATGTGTGGACAATCTTATTCTTGATATCTATCACCTTCAAAAATCCTAAACACCCAGGGAATAAGATAAATTTCGTCTAACGATAGTATGTGTATTACAAGATTTGGTCTAGAGTGAATTTTGTATGCATTGTTTACTTAATTCAGTTTTTAAATTTGTCTGTTTCCCTTATACTTTTAGTGTTATTTCCCATCTTAAACCAAAACGTTGGTTCCTCATCGGCTATTACTGCAACTGAATTTGTAACTATTGAAACTTTGACTATCCCGATAAATACCACTAACGTTATGAAACTAGATTATATTTATGCTACAGATGGTAGAATGTGGGCAAATATTTTTCCCCAACGAAGAATCTGGCAACAAATGTTGTTCTTCGGATTTGTTGCTACCCAGCTCTTACCATTACTACAACTCCGCCCCCTCAACCACCGGTGTCATGACATCACATGGGCATCATGCCTACCTACTCTCAAGAAAAGTTGTTGCTTTTACCGATTCAAATTTTAAAAAGGCGAGCAGAATAATTGGTTCGAATAATTTTAATTGAAGATATTATTATTATTAAGGATGAATGCCATTAATTTCATCTATTTATTTATGTCTTTTATTATGAACTAATTTCATTATTAATTGATGTAGTTGGATCGGATGATTTGATTTTAACTTGGGAGTTAATTTATTTCAGTTTCATAATTCGATTATTGTGCGTAATTAGTATATAATATCTTGATATGATATTAAATCGTTATTATTATAAGTGATTAATTGCTAGAAATAGGAGGTTGTCACTTGCAGATTAACAATCAGACACATGTTTCAATTACCATAGATATATAAGAGTAATGCCATGTGCAATTTAATAAGCGTGTGTTACTACAAAAAAATCTCTATTTTAAGATATCATAGAATATAGTTAGTTTCTTAGGAGACTTAATTGTTTGTTAGCGAGAAGTAATATGTCGATAGTATAAGAATGCTTTGTTATGAATTAATAAATAACTACTAGGTGAGTTGAATTTGTGATCCCAGGTAAAACTCGTGTGTCTGACTATATTCGAATATTAAGTAAGATTCACTTTTGTGCATTCATTTAGTATTATTCATTTAATTGCTTAGTCAATTTTAGTTAAGTAGTCTAGATTTAAATTTACTCTTTTAATTATTAGTTAATTAAAGTTCGAGGAAAAAGACCTAGTATTTAGTATATTGGAATTTGTGAGGCGATACTCGTTCTTATTCATTATATTACTTGACATGACCGAACTTCGACCACGGAGACACGTAAATTTGTATTTGTCGGTGAATATTTGGGTTTTGGATTAAAGGTTGTTAGAAATGGATTAATTAGTTGGGGAATTGATTGTTTGATTGATTAGATATTGTTTAGAGTGTTGGTATTGGGGTAGAGGAAGGGGGCCGAGAATGTTTATTGTTGGGGTGGTCGGTTTTATAGTTTTGTAGTCGTTTAAACACTGGCGTAGTAATATTTCCACCTCACAGTTCTTAGGATTGAAGTAATTAAATATGGTTTAAGGGTTTGGAAATAAAAACTAAAAGAGAGAGATAATAATGGGAGTTGTAATAATTATTTTTGGGTGTTTTTGATTAGGCCGGGCGTGGGAAAGGCACTCGATTGATTAGAAGCGAGGCATTGTTATTTCTAGCCAAGGTAATTATAAATTTCACATAGGTTTTATCTATTCGCTTGTATATGTATATGTTATTGTCTTCAGTTCGTTGTCTTGAGGATATGTTCACTATTACTTATTTGTGAAGATGATGTGTGGATGTGATGGTTATATATTTTGATTTATTATTGCCTTGGCTTGGGATTGTATTATCATCTTGTAATTGATGATTTTGGTGTTTTTGGTTGGGAGTTGTTTATTTCCTTGTGTTGGAGTGGGAATAATACATGGGTTATTAGTCGTATAAGTGTTTTCAGAGTTGTTGATATATCGTAGGTTGTACTCACCGGTGTTATTGCCTTATATTCACGGTATAAGCGTAGGTTGTTGATATATGTTGAGGTTGTATTATCCATTGATGCAACACCGGTATAAGTGTAGTGTTTAGCCGTGCCTCGTTCTGATTTGGTGATAATTTTAAAATGACAGTTTCTCTAACGGGTTGAGTTGGTCCTTGTCTGCGGATTAGTTGGCAGAAATCCGGATATAGTTGTTATAGGATGATATGAGTTGGTTAAATTTGGGAAGTATGTTGGTAGATTGTACGTTAAAGTTGATTGAGTTGTTGAGTTGATGAGTCGTTAGACTGGTTTGAGTAGTTAGTTGGCGTGTTAGGGTAGTTTTATTCATTGTTGAGAATTCGACGGAGTTGGGTCTATTAGGATCATATTTACATGTTGAACAACTATCATGATGCATTTTTGCCAACCATCTATTTGAAATTATGGATGATATGATTATAATAGATGTTGCATGATGAAATTAGCCGAATTAGGTTTAGGTTGACATTAATCGTTTATACCTCCCATAATGTAAGAGAGTTTAGGATTCCAGTTGTGTGGAATCACTGGGATGAGAACATTAGATTCAAACATTACAGAAGCTGAGGTTGTGCTAATTATAGGTGATGTTGGTGATATTTTATATGATGGAAAATTGATTCAAATGTGTTAGTATATAAGTTATGATCAACAATTACCATTGAGTTTCATGTACTAATTTAGAGAATTTGAGGTGAGGAGATAAATTAAAATTGAGTTATCTTGATCGAGACATAAGTTGATGTTTGTATTAAAATAATGAAGGCATTTGGAAGTTCTTACATGATAACATCACGGATGTCATGGGAGGTGTGATATATTGGGGTATAACTTTAAGGTGTTAAAGATCAATAGTTAGTTCAGCCTTCTTGAGTGGGGGAATACTATATGGGAAGTGATGGCTATGCTTGAAAAATAAAAAATAAAGGGAATGTCTCTCGCCTTGATTTAAAGATTAATTAAAATTGTTGAGTTAGGTGTTAATTTGGGAATGTCATTAAGGGAAAGATTTATCTTATCGAGAGTAGCATAAGAATATAACTCTTGTGTCGGTTGGGTATTGGACACGTACAGTTATATTGAGTTATGCGTCAAGAAATGCCTCAGAACATTTTATCTCTGACATTATACTTTAGCTCACGTGGTGACTTCTTAAATTTGGTTGGAAGTAACCCGCTTTCTTGGGTATCTCAAAGTCCATTAAAAGCATGGCTTATTTGCTTATTCTTGGGGTAATACATTTTCTTAGGAATAGGCAAGAGACGAACCACTCCCCCACACGATCTTATCTGATAACTAGACCAGTTGTACCTTGTAACTGAATTTTGGGATCTCAAATAACTAAATTAGGGTTGTCACTCATTAATTGTTTTCGAGAGCTTTTTAGTCCATTCCTTTTTGATGAATTCTCAACTAGTTCTTTGCTTTTCTTAACGACTTGGATTTAGTGGATCATTGTATGTATCTAGCACATTCATGATGTTGGCGGTGATAACTCCGGTTGAGAGAGGTAAGTGTCTAATGATATTATGTAAATCCCCAAAACAGATAACAGACTTTTCCATTATAGTTGTTGCCTCCTAATTCACCGACTCATTGTACTTTCCATTGTAGCGCAAATTGAAAGCGCGGACTTTTTTAAAAATATACTTCTCAAAGAGATTGCCAACTTACGTTGGCTTAACTTGCTTGTCTAAGGCAATGGGCTGGGACTCAAATTATATTGGATCTAACAGTTAGGTTTTGTTTTGAGGGCTTCCATGATACATACGCATCGCCTAAAGTGAATACATATAGACTTGGCAATGTTGAATCCGCTTCATCCAATTATCGATTTGCATCAGTCATTGCCCACCAATTAAAGATTGGATGGCATATGAGTGGACAGCAGAGTACTTGCATCAAGGCTTCCACAGTGATTCTTGGGATTGCTGGTATATCTGCTCAAGTTTGCTTTGAGATAAAACATAATCGGTCTAGGTACAGCTGATTTTGGGACTCCTGACAGCAGGAATGCTCAGGATTTGAGACCTACTTTCCTTTTTTAGGCCCAGGGTGTGATGTTTCATCTGGAGTTCAACATATCTTTGGTGGATGGAATGTTTTTGGGTTGCTGCAACAATGAGCATATCGTCACTTCAGCAAAGATTACATAAATACTCTCTGAGTGAGTTTGACATAAACACACTTATGCTCGTTGATTTTTTAATCCACTCAAAAGTAAACTTGTCAAACTTCATAAATGCCATTGTTTAGGCTTTGCTTTAACCCGTACTTTCTCTTTACAGTAAATGAACTTCTTCACGAGCTTGATGTATCACTAGAACAAAGCAAAAAGAAAGAGGGTATAATTCTCAGACACTTTCCTATGTTTTGTGTATCTTAAAGTTCGGATGGGTGGTTGGATATTGTTAATAGTATGACAACCTGAGAACCAAAATATTTCTATATTAAGGTGCACTAAGCACCCTTAATGAAACAAATGGCAGTTTGTAATAGCTAAATGACCAGCTTGATTGATTGTAATGCATGGCATCTTTTGAATTACAGCCGGAAGCCAAAGTGGCGCGCCACGACCCCACTTTGAGCTGGTCGGACCACTGGTCCATGATTCAGGAGTTTCCAGTTTTGCGCGGGCGCCGTGAGCGTTGCGGCATAATAATGATCAATCAATTGCTAAGTCAATGAGGCCTCCTCACTGACTTAAGTGAAGTGCTCCTCTCCTCTACTCGATGCTGGGATATAATTTTTTTCAGCTTGGTTAGATATTGTAATATTTCAATAATAGTATCCAACACTATACACAGCTTCGGAGTGTAGGTGTTTGGCAAAATCATACTACACATACCAGCAAGTAAATATTGGTCCAGGAGATATTATTATCCAATATTGTTATATGATGATAAATAGTAGTATCTGATTTTTGTACACAAGAATTAAAGGCAATATTGAAGTCACAGGAATCCAATATTGAGAGTGTCTTGCCAGCTTCCACCAGTCACAGAATCCAATAATTCTGAGACTTTATTTCCACAGAGAGTCTGATAAAGACAGCACAACATCGAAAGAGCAATCTTGATCCTTGAGAGTAGTTTCAAAACTGATACTATGGATAAAGATAATTAAAGATAAAGAAGTTGGGAAGGGACAAATTTAAAGTATTATGGTAAGTTGATTCAATATTTAAAAATTAGACTTGGTTGTTGGTGGATCTACAAGTTGTAAACACAGCCAAAATCCAAGTGAACGTTTAGGAGGAAGATGAAGGGTAACGGCGAATTTATAGAAGTACAGAAATGGAGCTTTTAATTTGTAAGACAAACAAAACTGAGATTTAAATTCATTTTGATATTTATTCATCCACAAGAATATCTGAGAAATTAAAATGGTAAAGTGAAATTGGAGTACTTAGTTGCGGGTTGTTAAGTAAAATCATGAATTCTTGAAGCTGAAAGTGTATGCCAAGATGCGCGGAATGGATTCTGTTAAGTGTTAATGGAAGAAAAGAAACTAATGTCTATTTTTTTAATCAAATTTATACTTTTAAAGAATGTTGTGGTCAAATTAATCCATAAAAACTTTGCATGGTAATTTAACAAATAAATTATAAATAAATCTCCCAGGCTTCCAAAACCAGCCACTCCCTTTACCCCCGGCTCCCAATCCCTTTAGGTAAAATTAACAAAGTAAATGGGGGACTTTTGTGAGTGTCATCGTCATAATTATATAATGAAGATGATGATAGTGATGGTGATTTTAGTCTCAAAGGTGAATTCTTTTCTCCTTTTTATCATTGTAAACCGATGTTGCCCATAAATAGAGGAGTGTGAAATGCATAATAAGCGAAGTGATTCCTCGAAACATAATTTATAAAGGGAAGACCTCTTGGGGACACCACGTTGGTTGGGGCCAGGACCCATTCTTGATAGTTTATGTGGTGTTTGAAGCACATCAGATTGATTTGGATTATTTCTTGGATGATTTTTTGTTTTCAATTCATGTTCATATTTTTTTGTTGTTTTTTAGATCTGGTGTTGGGTTAAGATGTGGGGGCCAGTAGGGGTGGCAATTGTTAGGGGAAGAAGGTCGTTGTAGGGGGTAAAAGGGCGAGGTAGGGAGTAGGGAGTAGGGTAAGAGTATTTTATTTTTATTTTATATTAATATTTCAGATATTTATTAAAATATGGCAATATGTTAAGTTATTTTAATATTAAAATATATTTAATATGTTAAGTTATTTTAATATTAAAGTAATATTTAATATGTTAATTATTTTATTTGTAATATTTCAAATATTTTTAAGTTATTTACAATTTATTTGTTAAAGGAACAATTATTTAAGTCTTTCTATGAAAGTTAATTTGACCACAACATTCTCTAGGTAGAGTTTGACCCAAAAATAGACCGGTTCTTTGCCAGTTTAGGAAGTGTTAATTTAGGGATTTATTTAGTATGCACATCTGTGACTACGAGAACTGTTTGCTGTGATCTGCGTTATGGGAGCCATTATGACCCAGTCACTTTTGTTGTTGATTTATTTAAAACAAATTCCCTTAAAGAGGAATGGCATCGCTTAACACTAGTCTTACCTATAGATGCACGTGTTACAAAATTTAGATATACACCAAAATTGGTGTGAAAACAGTCTTTCTAAATGGAGATTTTTTGAGAGAGAATTTTAATCGAAATTATATTCTTATTCACAGAAGGCCAAATGCATCAAATTAGATTGGGAAACCTGAGTGCTTCATACAAATCGTGGAAGTAGTAGTACGGGTCGTGGAAGTAGCAGTACGGGGTTGGAAAGTTTTCCTCTTTTTGATTATGTTTTGTCGCCAGTGTATTTTGTAGTTTCCTATTTTACTCTCATTGGAGAACCTGAGTGCTTCATATAAATTGTGGAAGCAGCAATACGGATCGTGGAAGCAGCAGTACGGGTTGAAAAGTTTTCCTCTTTTTGATTATGTTTATCCTTAGTGTATTTTGTAACTCCTAGAAAATTTTTATTATTTATAAATAATACGTCAATCTGATAAAACTCGCTGAAGAAATCTATCCAGGTACAGAAGAAGATTTATCTTCAGAGGATAGAGAATCAGATTATCGATACATTCTTTCTCACAAAAGCGCGCCGAGCTTGGCGAGATCTTTGGAAACGGATTTGATGTTGTGTTAGACTTAGGTTTGAACTTGGAAGTCTTGGTTTGGGCGCATGTTTGAATTTGGATTTGTGTTTGATTTGTGCAGACATTGTATAATCACCAATTTGGATTTAGTTTATGTTTAGACCATTGTATGATCTTATGCTGGATAGGATTTGTGCCTCAATTTAGATGTGAGACTGGATAGGACTTTGGATCAGTGTGACCTCTAGACTGGATAGAAGACTTGAGTCTTTGGACTTCGATATGGTCCGAGCCGGGAAAGCCTTAGCAGCGTATACAGTGTGGGTGTTTGAACGTCTTTGTTAAACTTGGGTGGGACTTGGAAACGATTTGCTTGGATTTAATAATATGCAGCGAGAGGGCCTTAGCGGCTTGATCTAAGTATAAAGCTAGGAGTGAGTTAATGTAGCGAACATTCGCGTCTTCGGGTCTTTATTCTTTGACAAAGAGGATGCCTTAGCGACTTACTATGTGTTTCCGACGGCTAGGCTTGAGGGCCTGCTTGCTTAATTGTATATCTTTCTGGAGTTTACTTAACATGGAGCTTCCAGAGGCTTGTCCAGTTCATTTGATTTGATTTGAATGATCAGTTATCGTCGACTTTTGGATTTTGATGTAAATTCTTTTTGCGTTGTGCGATCAATTCCGGCCTTGTCCTACATTCTAGCCTTTTATTTTGGTCGATGTTGAAGATTTTTACGCTCCAGGTTCACAAATTAATATTTTGTTTAGGTTGGTTAATGTTAACATTTTTTATGAATTTTCATGATAAACTAACAATCTTTAGAGTTTTCTATGAAGAAATGCCTTATGAATTGTTCTTATCTTAGAATTTGTTTGGTGTATTTTTTGTTGCATTTGAGGGGTGATCTTTTTGGTCTTGGAATGTTATAGGTTTGGGCTCTCTTACACGATTGGTTTATCCATGATCGCTGGATTTTGATTTTTAGCAGATTGATTTGAGGCAACATACGGACCGTTGACTTGTAAATTTCTTTGTCACTCTAAGCATAATAGGCGCCTCTTTTGATGGAAAGCGAGGAAGGTTAAGTAGAATTTTTTTTTTTTGAGGTGGTAGCGTTTCGTATTAGTCAGGACTCTTTGGAGTGTTCATTTTAAACTCTTTTGGAGTGTTCATTTTTAAACCCGTTCTTTCTCTAGAGTCTTCATTTCATGAATCTTAGGAACTCCCATTTAGGGAAAATATGAAATTGATGTAATAAATTTGCAGGAATTTCCGAGGCAGAAGCTTCGATTGACATTTTAATTAGGGTTTTATTTTTCTCGTAAACCCTCGTTTGAGTTAAAATTTAGGGTTAATTAATCGTAAGAGCTAATTTATTTTACTGATTTGAAATTAATTCAGAACTTAGGTCTGTAGCTCGTGTGGTGATTTTCTATTTAATTGATTTCACCGATTAAATAGAAAATCAATTAAAATAAATCGAATTTAATTAAATTTATTTAATGAATTTCGATTGTCTAGAAATGCCCCCTCGAACTTGAGCGTACTTGGATTTAGTACATTATGCATTGCTTTGGATGCAATATTTCTTGCATCAAACGGTGATTTGCTGAGAGCTTATCAACAACCCAACTTTAATTTTACACTTACAAAATTTAATTCTATATCGGGAATTTAACTCTAGTCGACATGAATTTAAGCCATGTCTAATATTTAATGAAGTCAGTTCTAATCTTATGTAAATTTAGAATTAACCTCATGAGTTTTCGAATTAATCTGAGAATCCTTTAAGGATGTGTCGGAATTTTAATTTGGGATAGATTTAACATGAAAAAGTCATGTTAATTTTATGGCTCATTAATTTTGACCTTTTGTGGGTCTAAAATTATTCCCATATTTTTTTGGAATTTTCCCAAATTTTCCGGATTTTTCGTGCATTTATTTGAATATTTCATACATAACCGAACAAGATTTGGTGTCAAAATTAAAAAACAAACCTCGGAGCTGGCGCCACAAGTGGTGGAACCATCTAGGTAAATTGTGAGTATCATTTTTTTACTTTTTTATGCCAATAATTGGCTTACTTGGTGATCAGCATTACCCTTTTTATTACCATAACAATTTTTCATTTAAGGTAACAAAGCGGATAAGGAAATAACCCGGAAACTTCCGAGACCTTGTGGAATTTTCCGTCATCCCTATGGTAGGGTAGTGACCGCAATTTCTTTATTATTTTATATGGAAACTCTATTTTTGCGATTTATTAAAACAAAGGCCAAAGTCATTTATTATTTCCACTTCCATCTTCACATCTTTGTCTATATAAAGGATAGCTTTTTCTCAAAGTTTGACACAATTTCTTCCTTCTCCTTCTCCTAATTTTCACGATCACAAGGTAAGGTGAGGACAAAATTTTATATTTTTCACAACTTTCTTATTTATTTTGTCTTACATTAATTCAGTTTTGTTTTTCTTTTTGTGCTTGAAGTACTTTAAGGTAGTGTACTCTTTGATTTGGATTTTTGAGCTTCCTTCTTCTAGTAAGCTTTCCTATCTTTATCATTATTTGTTCATGATATAGGATATAGCTTTATGATTCCATAACTTGCTTTAATTTCATTTTAATTACTTGAAATCAATCATAAAATCAAACATCATATAATTTGAATTTGTTGCTTTAACTTTCCATATCTTGTTTGCACTTTTAAATTTTTTTCCCATTTTATTTACTTATCGGATTGCCATGAAATTTATGAAAGTGATTTTCCTATAGATGTAAAAGGTATCCCCAAATTTTCCCTGAATTTTTGAAAATTAAATTAGGTAAACTCCATGTCCCAGTTTTCTGATTATGTCTTTTTGTGCTTTCGCATTAAAAGTCACGATTGCGAATGCTTAAACTTATCCGGTTGGAATGATCAGGATATCAAATTAAAGGTATTTGAGAGAATTCACTCTTTTGGTGATAGTCTCTTTTGATGGGTCAAGTTTGTCCCGATCGATTAGGATTTTTGAAGTTTCATTATAGAACTTTAGAAATTCATAACTAATTGCTTTCGTTTATTGGAATTCGGTGATTCAATCTCCCCTCGAGAGGTCTTTAGTTTATATCATGTAGTCTAGCCCAAAATTTTGTGTGGCATACGTACCGTAATCCCTTTGGGGACGAGTAGCTTTTTATTTTTCTTCGATGCTTGTTTTCGCATGATGTTTGAATTTGAGGATGTGGTTTTCTTGGATATCTCTCCAATTCATGGAGTATGCATACCAAGGAGTGTAACGGATATATTGACCACCTCTGTCATAAATTTAATTTATGGCCTTTGGTTTTATTTGCATCGAGTTCCATTGGTTAGGATTTTGAGCATCCATGTTCATCCCGATCCGTTCTCTCTTCTTCCTTTTACTGCTTTCTTATGGTCTTGAGTGGAGGCTTATGGGAGTAGGACCTCACCATTCACTCCACTGTTTATCCTCTTGCTTTCATGAAGGCTACATGTTTTTATGCGAGAGCTCTTTCTTGTGACCGTAGCGAGGGGATAACTTTGTGTGAGAGTAGGATTTCGAGCATTCACATGCTATGCTTGTCCTTGTTTCATGGGTGCATCAATTAACTTCCTTGATGAGTCCAGTCATCGTGAGTAGGAGCCCACCGTGGTTCTCTTTTTTGTAACTAGCCTCTCCTATGGAAGTATCATGCTTGATTGTGCTACTTGGATAATTAGCCGGAACTTTTTTCTAGTCACAAACAACTTAGTCACTTAGATCATAGTGTCTATCATAGAGATGCGGTTCCTCGGGGATCGCATAGTCTTGAGGGTCATGATCTAAGCTATGTTAACTTAAGCGAATATTAGCATATACAGGTAGTATGCGATATCTTTGGGGATAAGCTTTCATAGAGCCTTCAGTCTGAGGATTTGTTCAGTACTTTGACTCACTACCTTTAGAATTATATGTGGTGTTGTATTCTTTTTAAGTTCTCATCTCTTTGCTCCGGTTGATATATTTTATTCATATTTTATTGTTTTATGCTTTATCTTGACTTGTGAGAGTCTTGCTCTGCAGAATGTGGATATGGGTAACATGTGGAAGTAGGATGTCACCCAACAAACATGACTTACTACCTACCGCCCAGACTACGTGTTTTTTATTCATGTGTGGAGTTTTGGATCTTTTCTTGGTATGTCACTATCAAGCCAGCAGGTTACAGATCATAGCTTCCCGGGTATTGGAGTTTTTAGATCCTCACGAGGTCACGTACTTATGCATATTGATATCAGTAGCAGACTAGGTTAGTCGTGGAGGTCTTCAACCTCGTAAGCATATCTCGTACTATACCGAAGTCATTTTGTGTTGCAGCATTCATGTAGAGATAGGTGGTCAGAGCATATAGAATGGACCTTTAGGACTTTGTTGCATCCTTTTCCTTTTGCTTTGAAGCCTCTATAGGAGCTCGGTTGCTTGATTTCTTTTCTCTTGCTTTTTGTACAACATGAGTAGTAGTTGATGATCATAGGTCTTAGCAAACCATTGTATGAGCTTGCACCCTTTGGGTATAAAGCAGGATAGGTTAGCTAACCGCCCATATATATATATATATATATATATATATATATATATATATATATATATATATATATATATATTAGGCATACATTGGTTTTGAATGACCATTAGTAGTGTTTAGTTAGGCGGATGGCGTCCTCTTCCTTTCTATTGACCACATGCTCATGGAATCATTCTATTTATCCTTTTTTTTTCCTAAAATGTTGATACATCCAAGATTGGCCTGGATCTCTTGATTGGCCTGGTTGGTGAAGCCTAGGGACAAATTTGATAAGTTATGGTAAGGCTGGAAATTGGTGATCACTTGAGGGATCGAGTCAAGCGTAGTTAAGTTTTGATGGAATGGGTTTTAGACTGTTCGTATCCGAGAGTTTGTTAGTATTTTTATGTTCTTACCCTCGGATGTTGAGCCTTTTATGCTTTCTTTTAAGAGTTGTTAGGCACTTTATGTTCTTACCACCATGGAGTTTTAGGAACTTTTTTGCTCTTACCATGGAACTATGATCCTTAAGTACACATTCAAAGGATAATATAGCTTTAGGTGATGAAGCCATTTGTAGTTCACGCTAACATAATACGTTCTTATGAATCGATACTTTCATATATTCTCTTGTAGTATGTTGGTTATTGATTTCCCGACTAAGGCGAAGGTATCATGTGTGGCGGTATCCCGTTACGCTTGATGCTTAGTCTCAATGACATGTGGCTAGATGTGTGATGAGACTTAGGTATGCCTTGTTGGTATAGGGGACTTTCATTTTCGATCCTCAATATTCATAACACGAATTGAATGGATAGATAAATGAGGTACCTCTGTCCTTCAAGTGTTATACCTTGGCATGACGTCATGCACTTGGGTATATGCTTGGTGCGCTCCTGGAGGCTATCACCGGTCTTACTTTTGACTTTTGTCTTACCCTTTATGTCATGTGCGCCAATGTATTTATCTATATATTTGTCTCAGGCATCATGACTCTCAACGACCTTAGTCCCAGATTCAAGGATTTTAGTGGTATTCCTTTTGTATTTGGGCTGGGAATTTCAATATAGAGCAATACCGA
>JADFUC010000737.1:0-86283 GCA_019722365.1 Lithospermum erythrorhizon | reverse complement strand
CCAGTTACGTATTGCTCCCTCACAGATCCTGTTTCACGTGAAAATTTTGAAAAGTATGGTCATCCCGACGGAAGGCAGGTAATACACTCCATTCAACGGATAATTTCTTGTAGAGTCTGAAATTTCTGCTCCGATGTTAAACTCAATTGAACTGAGCTTCAAACTTCTGTGGTTAGGGGATCCAAATGGGCATAGCACTGCCAAGTTTTCTTCTAAACATCGATGGAGCTTCTGGTTGCGTACTGTTGCTTGGGATTGTTGGAGTGTGTATTATATTGCCACTGACTTGCTGATCTTGAAAAGTATATAACAGCGATAGTCAGTATTTAATGATATGGATCTTTTGATAAAAGCTAAGTTGCGTGGATGCGTTGTTGATTGAAATAGGCTGAGTATTATTTGAAGAAAGAAAACTCCCAAAGTAATTTGGATGGAGGGACTAATATATTTCAGTAATGCACCTCTTTCCCCCCATAGTTAATAGAATATGATATGAATAGAGGCGGATTGAACTGAATGAAGTAGCAGTCATATGGGTTCCGTAACTCATTTTCGTTAAACCCAAAAGGAAAGGATTCTAAAGGAGGGTTGTTGATTTATGGCTAACGAATAAGATTATATGTTTTTGTCGCTATATTGTGTGCAGGCCTGTAACTTATCACTTGTAAGGGGTGAAGGATCATGGAGAGTGGGTAGGTCATCTCTGTAAAGAAGGTTATCTAAGTACTTTACTGAACACTAGTATTATCATTTGTTGTTGACCTCTGTGTTTATCTGTTTCAATGTGTCTTTATAAGCTTTGGATATGTACTGAACTAGATCTCTGTACCGAACCTTAGTTGTATTTATTGATTGTCACAAAACTTGGATCAATATGCCTGCTTCAGAAGAGAATAGTGCTCTTTTCCCTATCTTTATATTGACAATAATGGCACTGCCTTTGGTGCCCTACACAATTGTCAAGCTCTGCCATGCTGCCACGAAAGAGCCCCCCAAAATAAATTGCCAGTGTTCGGTTTGTTTCAGCTCTGGAAAATATAGGAAATCGATATTCAAACGTGTAAGCCTTCATTTTATGATGTAAATATGATCATTTGAGTATTAGTAATACTTTTGAAACTGACTTCATTGTTGTAATAGATTTCAAACTTTTCGACATATGCCAATATAACTATTGTGTTGCTTTGGGTAGTCATGGGAGGTCTTGTGTATTACATCAAACAAATTAATACTGAGGTAACTCTTGATACTTGGCCTCGATCCTTTACTGCATGATATATTACCGGGAAATCGTAAAACTAACACTTCAGTCTCTTCTGCGTAAAACAAACAAATGGGTTGACAATCTTACCTAGAGCAAACAAATGGCTCCCCATTCTCCATCCTTCTTGTTACGAGTAGTTGTTAAATTCTAAGATATTTGAGTTGATTCATCCTAAGCAATAATGTTTTGGTTCTACATTATTATTATCAGAAAAGGATATAAGTATTATTGCCAATGTAAAAAGGTCTACATAGTATAGTTTAGAAAATGGACTTTGGGAGTACAACGCACACCTATTTAACAACGAAGCTTTGAATGATCTTACCTGTTTCTGGTTGGCTTATGCCTACAATACTTAATGATTTAACTAAAATAAAAGAAAGTTATGCTTAATAATTGAGTTGTTCTGTATTCAATAACTTTCATAGTCTAAACAATTTATATTTCCACTTTTTATTCTTTGCAAGTTTGAACATAATAACAATAATCAACCTCCTCGCTTTATTTGGATAAGTTGAATTGATGATGATCAAAATTAAGTCATTAATAGTCATTTGTAAAACCTCTTCCTTATTAAATTACGATAGAGAAAATATTATGTAAATCAACAATTTTATGAAATGATTATATGAACAATATTCTTCTTTTGCATTGATGTTACATTTTCAATTTCACCAGTCATTTAATTAACTGAATAAGTATATTGTATTTAATTACTGTTTATTTATTGCTTCTAGCGATACAGAGACTCGCTACCTTATAATGCTAGCAACTATGAGATGACTGAACCTATGAAGCAAAGAAATCTATTGAGCATCTCGTCCTGATCTATCACCTTCAGAAAAACGAAGAGCCAAGGAAACTGTTGGAATTTTCTATATCAGGAACTAAAAGCTGCTAGGAAGCTGTTGGAATTTTTTTAGACCTGACAAGTATCTCTTGGCGAGGGTGGATTTGGTTATGTCTCAAAGGGTGATAGAAGTGAATGAAACTGCACCAGCAAAGCCTGGCTCGGGGATCACAGTTGCAGTCAAGAGTCTGAAACCGGATGGTCTTCAGGGCCATAGAGAATGAATGGTTCGTATATTCTTTTTCTCATAGTTCGTGGAGTAACATTGAATAATTGTAGCATTATAAACATAACACTGAGAGTTCTTTTTATTGCTTCGTCTAGGCAAAAGTAGACTTCCTTGGGCAGCTTCATCATGCAAATCTTGTTAAACTAATCGATATTGCATAGAAGATGACTGCTTCTTTATGAATTTATGACTCGCGGAAGCCTTGAGAATTATCTTTTCAGAAGTGAGTTATGGTGTTCATTTGGCTTCAAGCCTCACATTACCTTGAGAATTCTTGTGTTTCATTGTCTGCAAATTGTTAACTCGAGAAATATTCTCATCCCCGCTGATGGAAAGTCGAAAGTTACTGTTTATTTCTTCACTGCTTGACTACATTCATGGATGATACTGATTTTGTTAATATTGTTGAAGGGACTATACCTCTCCCATGGTTGAACAGGATTAAGATTGCTCTTGGTGCAGCTAAGGGCTTAGCTTTTCTTCATGAAGGTTCTGAACCAGTAATTTACAGAGATTTCAAGACATCGAATATTTTGCTTGACTCGGTAAAAGACTTTCTGCATATAAAGTAATTGGAGGTAACGTACCATATTCTCCTGACTCAAATTTGTGATTGTAGGAATACAATGCAAAGCTTTCAGATTTCGGCCTTGCCAAAGCCGGACCTCAAGGAGACAAAACTCATGTCTCTACCAGGGTCGTCGGCACATATGGCTATGCTGCTCCTGAATATGTTATGACAGGTAGATATAATCAGTCCTCAGGCTTGCATTTATGAAGAAATGGTATTCCTCCCAAGTTTTGCTTTCTGGCGATAACTTATTTATAGGACACTGACTTCCAAAAGTCATGTGTATAGCTTGGTGTGGTGCTTTTGTAAATAATGCTATTAATTTTTCTTTTTTTTAATTTTTTTGACAAAACCAAAGAACCTTTACCACCATTACCCATTAAGGGAATTGCCTTTGGGAATTGAATTGTTTGCTTATACAGAAAATGTTCTAGCTCCTAAATCACTAATGATTGATAGCTACATGTAATTTGTGCTTAAGCAGCTTAACACCCCGCATCAATTTAAACCCTTGTAGCCATTGCGTCATGTTGCTGTTGTTATCTAAGACTTAAGGACAAAATATATTTTCACCTTATGTAACCACATAAAAGTGTCATTGTCCGTGGTTGTAACTTAACAAGAGGAAGCCCTGCAGATGAGAACTTTCGAACCTATGTTTATATAGTCAACGAAGCTAGCAATCAAATGTCTTTCTTTACTGAACTAAATTAATTTTGTAAGTTATTTTTAATTGAGTTTTTCCTCAAGGAAAAATTATCTCCGTATTCCTAACTTCTCTCTTCTTTTTCTATACCAATCAATACCCGATACATTTCACCAAAAATAAATAGAAGAGTAATTCTATAATTTTAGATGAATTATAACTGCTGCCAAATCATTTTACTAAATCATTTCACGTGTCAAAATTAAAGATGACACTGAAAATTATAATATAATATAATAAAATAAAATATTAAGATTTAGATTTTTAAGCATTGTTAAGATTAATAATTATTTTTCTTCCATAGTTAGACCAAGACTTGCAGCCCGGCAATTGCCAGCCTTGTATAACTAGTTGTAAGAAATTAATTGAGTATCTAAGGAGTCGAGCTTCACACACTTGTCGTTTTCTTCATCAGCCTATTATTGTGACATTGTAAGAAATTAATTGAGTATCCAAGGAGACGAGCTTCACACACTTGTTCATCCTATCTGCTTTTCGGATCTTCACAAATTATCTACCCCAGAATGCTGATGTCAAACGAGCATGTAACTCCTTTCGAATTTCTTAAGAAACAAGAGCATTACATGCCGTTACATCAATTAATTAATTAATTTTGCTTCAAGTGGCTGACACTACGAATGTCAACAAATGGTACTAGCAAAAGTTTTTTTGCTCTCCCTACAAATGAGTAGCTAGCTGCTACATCGTCCTCCTCTAGCTCTTTAGGCTTCAGTCCTTCACCGATTCCTTGACTCTCAAAAGAAGAGTTGTCTCCAGGTCCTACAAGTGAAGTATAAGCAACATATCCACATGCAAGAAGCTATAAGAAGGTAAAAGGTAAACAATAAAAGCACAATTAACTTATATAAGAAACATTTCATAAGAGTATTTCTCATGTTAAACGTCTTAACATAATAACCTAATCATGCTAACTAAAAATGTCCGGGGAAAAACATTTACTGCTCCAGTTGAGAAGCGAATTGGGCAACTTTTTGCCTGCATTGGTTAGCAGGATTTGTGACATGTCCACTTTCGAAAAGCTCAGCTGCTTTGTCATAGTAGTAGATAGCCTTTCCCAAAATTCTCTCGCTCCCATAATTCAGCAATTTCCTGCACAGTTTATAAGAATAAAAAATAACGCCTTCTATTTTTCTACGCTGAAGTTTATACTATCTTCGTGACTTCAAAATGAAGAATTGCCGCAAAAAGAGGAACTCATAGAAGTTTCAATTAGTAAATCATACATACACCTCGAAGAACATAAATGCGGAACTTAGTAACTGATTGACACCTATATTAAAAAAATGGAGCCTGGTATTGCACTCGAATAATTAAATGATACCTTATAATATCTTGCAGACAATGAACCTTCCAATTTCCAGGAACATTGGACGGACTGCTCCAGGCGCGATTGCCTCTGCATATAATTTTGTCAAATTGACGAGTAACATTGAAGCTCTGAGGCCTCCATAAATACTCACAGGATTCATGTAGGCTAAATTCATGAAAATTTCAGAAAAACAAAGCTTGAAGTTTGTATATTAAGAAGGCTAACTTTGATGTTTGACTTATAGCAATGAGCAGCATCAACATAATGATACGCAGCGTCATGTTTGTTGTCCAACTGCATATTCATGGTCACGGAGTTAGCACAAACCACCAAACTTAATTAGTTTGAACAGAACAGAGTAAACGATACAAGTATTTTAGCTACAAAAGTAACACTTGCCTTGATGTAATTCGCCGAGTTGAACAATGCGGCCCAGCTTCGTCCCCTGACAAACCGTGTAAGCCAACTAATCAATCACCATCCTCTAATTTAGGAAATCGAGCACATTCATAAAACCGTCTTTCTCCCAATTACATTATTAAACTCCACTAAATACCAAATCAACCCCCAAACTTAATATTGAATTGAATAACATAAACTCCTTAAATAATTAATTGATGAAATAAATAAAAACAATAATCAGGCATAACCAAAGTAAAACCCTAAAACAATAAATTAATTTGCAATGAAATAAAGGGCATTTGGAATAAATAAAATTACATGATTTGGCGAGTTTGAAAGAATTAGCAGCTTCCTCATATAATAGAGCAGCGCCTACAAGTTTGCCCCCGAAAATATCCCAACTTTGAAGCTTTTTCTCAGCTTTTTTCTCCAAATTTTGTGCTCTTGCTAGATGATCTCCCATTTTTATCTCCTTTTTTGCTCTTCAATCATACCAAACAGAGATCAATTAATCATATTTAATATGCATGTAATAATAAATCTATTAACATATACAAATAAAGGAAAGATCGACATCGTACTTCAGCCGTTGGGTAACGCCTAAAAAGATTGAATTAAATTTATGTTACAAATAATAATTATGGTATAGAAGAATTAGTGTAATATATTTATACTACTCTCAACCCATCATATAAATTAGTTACAAGAGATAGAGTTTATGTGATTGGTTTCATAAAATAGGTAAGAATTAATTATCTTGATCAATTATAACTTATCTAGATAAATATTATTATATTTTAATTATTTTCATCCAACATCCAGGGACAAAGCGTCCTTTCTCCCACTCAGGATCAACGTAACGTACAATTACATATAGCAAAGTACAATATAATTGTGGGAAACCCTAGCTAATAATTGTGCTCCTTTGAATATTCCAATATTAATGTCATGAAACTTCCGACTAAACGAGTCCAACTATGCTTCATAGTTACAAAATTAAGGTTAATTTGTTACAAAATTATTGATATTTGATATACATTATTAGTTATTTGCATATTTTTCTTCAAAACTATACATGTATAAAAATAATTTAGTTTATAATTAAAAATTCAATCAATGCTCGTTAACTTTCAATTTTTTTTGTTCGAAACATGTAGAATTTGTTCTTTATTGAAATTTGTTATTCAAAATGAATATTATGTATATAAATTAGATGATTAAGTTAGCTTAATTTGATCATTAAAAATTAATCTGCATAATCTTTCTCTCGATGGATAAAAGTATTCAAATTCATGTATTTAACGACGAATAATTATGACATAAGTTAGACGTTTTAATTTTCAACTCAAATACATTATGTAAATTTTGTTATATTATTATGTGAAATATGTATATCAATATTTAATATTTTGAGACATTTTTATTGCTTTAATCAAGACCAACAAATTTTGGGCTTAAGAAATAGTTGAGGTCGAGCAAGTGTCAAGCAGTCCCGACTGCCCGACCTCAGTGGACCCTTTTGGAAACAAAGAGTTGGGAGATTGGTCGACCAGCCTATGTCCCCACTGCCTCTCGACGCGATTCCTAAGCACTGTTTGTACAGGCTTGACAACTCAAGTCCACAAAGATACTAGAGGCCATGAATTCTATAAATACGTAGGATGCTTCTATGAGTTTTATTTATCACACAAATACATGTATTGTAGACTATTCATCATATAATAATATTAGATCTTTAATATTATCAATAACATAGTTTTTGTACCTCAACTTAGATAATTTATTTTTGTTCTTGATAGGTTTCAGGGTCAGATTTTCGCGATAAGAAAATACTCAACATAAATTATAGCTAGCTATAGGCTTCAGAATCCATCTTCCTGCAGATATTAGTGGATTCGTTTGTTAATGCGACGCACCTTCACATCGGGGAACCTCAGATAAAATTTTGTGTTTGTTTATTTCCGTGATTTAAATTCTCGCTGTTTTATTGACACGCTTGAAACTCCTAAGCGATTTAGTGGTCTTAAATCTTAACATTTATAATATGAGTAATCATAACTATCAATTTGTTGGTGGAGTTTTAAATAATTGTGACTATTTAAAAAGAAATTAAACAATCTTTGTATAAGGTCGTTATATTTAGTATTTATAAATCTGAATTTTATTGAGTTTTAACAATTTTAATTATTAAAAAGAAAATTCATGAACAAGGTTGTCCTGTTGGATTTACCAAATGGGGTTTGCCCTATTGAATGTAAATTGATATTTAAGAAGAAACATGATAAAGACTTTAAACGCTGACAAGCTAAAGCCTGTGACTTTTGTAAATGAAGGTTTCAAACAAAGCTTTTATGGCGGACTATGATTTAACTGATAAAGTTTCAGACGATAATTTACGTTACACTTCGACAAGATCATAATCGCCTTTGTTTATAAGTCACAAACATGAACATTACGCTTATCATGATCTTAAATAAACGTAACATAAAAGTATACTACAAAATTACGCTGTAATATATTAATCCAAACTCCAAGTTCTGTAGTATGGTGGGTAGCTTTTCCTAATTGGTAATATACAAGTTGCACCACTCTTCTTGATTTCAATAAAAAAGACTTGTCTTAATTTTGCAAAAAACTCGTTAGGAAATGAAGGTGCAACTTATATTATTGAAAATGAATTACTAACTTTGATACAATATCGAGTATCAACCAAATGCCAATAAACTATATACATTTTGGGAGCATGGTGGCTGCATCACGCAGGTTAAATCGTTCTAATAATCACCTATCTTTTAAAAATGTTCCACTAATCATTTCATTCCGGCCACGCGAGAACACGTGACTTTCGCAGAAGTGGCATTTTTGTCTTTTCACTTAATCGAACGTGGGTGATTGATTGGAACTTTTCCAAGATAAAAGTGGATCGACTGACGGTTTGAAACATAGGTGATCGACCGCAAACATTACGCAAACATAAAGTGGATCGAATTAGTTGACATTAGTAAATATAATGGAGGTAATTTGTCGCTCAATATTTAAATATTATTAATGACCCAAAATTTTCTCTTATAAAATTTAACACCTCCTTTCTCCCCTTAATTATAATCTCGCTCCCAATTTCTTCCACAAATTAGTAATCTTAATCACCATCTTCATCTTCCCAATTCAAACCCCATTTCCACTGAACATTGAACTCCACCAAAATAAGAAAAATAGTACCTTGTGAAATTTACCCGAACCTAACCTACAAGGACCACACATATTGAAATTGGGAAGATAGTCATTGACCGAATCATAAGACATATTGGTATGTGTAAGACATATAAAAAGAGTTTTATGGTGAATATTAGTATGTAAGACATATAAAAAAGAGTTTTATGATTAATACTCCTTTTCATATTATCCTTTTCATAGCATGTTTATGAAGAAAATTTGATAATTAATATTAGTTTAATAGGACATATATGAAGAAAATTATGTCTAATATTAGTTTAATAGGAGTATTAGTATTATTTTCATAGTACATGTCATGAAACTATATTTTTGCCTAATTTTGAAATAATAGTAATCGTAGGATTTAATAATACTGCGCGAAATAAACGAACACAAAATTTATCTTTACTTTTATATATGTTAGATAGGATATTATAGATTTGTTAATTCATTGTCAAACCATATATGGATTACTAAAAAAATTAGTTAATCAATGTTTCTACGACGGAATGAGTTTATCGATCAAACATTTTTAAAGATAAAGGATTGGACAGACGATTTGAAACATAGGTGATTGATTAGAAACATCTTGTGCTAAAGTATTGCCGCCGCCATTAACCCTATATTTTATTATATTCAAATTTATTTTGAGTGACCAAACGAAGTCTTTTTGCAGATGTGATGGAAGTTGTAATATGATTATTATGAGCTGTTAATTTTTTTGTTCTTTTGTCAATAAAGATTAAAGACCATGTAAACTTTTGAGTAGTTTATTTCAAGTACGAATTGTATTTGTAACCAAAATGATAAACTTGCCCCAAATCAAACGGCAGAGCGATTTCTTCCCGATTTCATGTTATTATTACCAAGAAAAATGGCGTAGTAACTAGTATATATGTACGCCTACGGTAATCGATAGCATCATGCATTCATGCTATCCAACTCTCCATTTCAAGAATCAATACTAATCATGATTAAAGACTCGTTTCAAAAAAAAAATCGAAGATCGAGAACAAAATATAAGTTATTTTATGTAGTTCATGATAAAAAAAATCATTTACAATAATAACTATTGTTACATATTTGATATTAGAGAACCAAATTAAACTTATTATTATAACATATTATTAATATTGTCAAAATGATTCGATAGTTTCAATTTAGTTTCGATTTGATATAAATTAGAAAATTCAATATTAATTTTGGAAATCAACTTAATTTTGAGCTGTGGTTGGATTTGAAACTTATTCAAACTAGTATCAATAGAAACCGTATTTGGAAGTCGAAAGAGCTCCATACCTAATTGAAATCATTACCTAATTCTATTTTTACTTAATTTATCCCCCACTTCATTTTTAATATAAAATAAGAAAATAAAGTTAAAATTTAACATTAAATAATCATAAAAGAAAATTTAGTAGATAATCACTAAGTGGCATACATGTCAAATTATATAAATGATAAGAAAAACAAAGGAATAAGTATCGTCCGGTTCAGTTCCCTTTAGGCCCAACACGGCCCACAATTTGAGTTTTTAAACTAATCGATGTCCAATGGACGCCCAGCCCTGCCCGGTTTGAACCCAAGATATTTAAGGGCCTTTCGGCCCGAGTCCGGTTCGAGGCCCCTGTGCCCAGATTAAGCCCGGTAACGCACCAACAACGTTTAAATGTTGAATTAATGCAGAATGCTACATATAAAGATTACCACGCTTTAAAGCATGTAATGAGTAAAAATATAGACATCGCCAATTCGCTCTCGATTTATGAATGTAAGTTGGCTATCGATGACGATCTTTTAGACTCCAACGCCGCGGAGTTATCAGATACGTTGGTCTCGGCCATTGCATGGACGCCGTGAGAAACCTATTGTACTCGCCAACTATCCGCTTGACCGGTTGTATAAGCCTGAACTTTGAATAAAATGATTAATGTTAGTTTTTTTAGCTATAAACGCACTTTGATAAACGCACACGGCCTTATCGACACTTACGCAGAATTTTCTCTCATATTTCCTTGAATTATGATTTATTTGGTGAAGCCGAAGAAACACATTTTGATTCAAAGAAGCACAAATGTGTTTCTCTGGCGATCGAACCCGCGCGATCCAAGCAGTAAGTCGATCCAACGTAGAAATTAAACAAGCATCAACGGCTAGATTCATTCGAAGTTAGTTGAAGAAGCATGCTGAAAAGGACATAAAGATACGTTGTAACTCATTGATCGGGTCATGTATATAAGCGTTGGGTCAATGTAAAAATATCATAATTGAGGCATAAATAAAAACGGGTTACATTTAATCACCCTTCCGCCAAGTTATTCCCTCAATTCAATTTTTAATGTAAACCCCTAGTTCTAATTTCTTTGATTTCTTCAATTGTTCAAATTAAGTAATTCCGCATATTTCTTCTGTAAAATTTATGATTGCAAGTGCTGATTTCATCATTGATCAAGCTTTGGAAGATTAGGGTTGTGCTGAAATCGATTTGGGGATAATTCATAAGTGGAACACGTGACTTGCACATGTGAGGACTCAACGGTTATTTCAGTTTACTAGTTGCACAATATTTATACGGTTGGATTCTTGTATTTCAAGCTGTAGAATACGATCCACCTACATGTATATATATCAGAGATTCATATTAAATAAAAACTAATTTTAGATCTTCTTCTATCTTTTTTTCTGTTTTCTCTCTGCATATTTCTATTATTCCATTGTTAGTCTATAATTTCTACATCTTCATCCTCTTCTTCATCCCAAAAAAAGTCATGGCCAAAATAAACATAACATCTCGTGATGTTTTTGAATTCCATATGTTGGAAATAAGACTAAGAAATTTCAAATATGATCGTTCAAAAATCATTAAAGAACTTCAAGAATTGAAGAAAAAAGTGACAAAACATTGTCGTTACATCGGAGCCATTTTTGCTATTGGGGTTCACAACAGCCATCTGTATTGGAAGGAAGAGGAACACAGAGGACTGCTAATGACTGGTTTTAAATGGTTATTTTCAATTTTTATGTTATTTCTTTATTTCAAGAATGTGGAAAGTAAAATCAAAAGCTTGGAAATAAAGAAGAAACACATACTCACTGGGATTGTTGGCGCGGCGGACGATTTGGACCGCTTTATTGATCAGAGAATGAACGCAGCACCAGATTATGTTCCTCTACTGAAATTGAATTCATCCGATGTTGCAGAAATAAATAATTTGAAAATAATCAACATGCAAAAGAAAAAGAAGAACATCATAAAGAGAGGAGTTATTTCTTTTTCCATAGTAGTGCTCCCCATGATAGCCTTTGGGCAGCTACTTGAACACTACATGGAGTAGTATATTGTTGAAGAACTGTTAAAATTGAATTGTTGTTATTTCTTTTTCCGCAGTAGTGCTCCCCGTGATAGCCTTTGGGCACCTACTTGAACACTACATGGAGTAGTATATTGTTGAAGAATTGCTAAATTGAATTGTTGTTATTTTTCTGCAGTAGTGCTCCCAAGTTAGCCTTTTGGCAGCTACTTGAACACTACATGGAGTAGTATATTGTTGAAGAATTGTTAAAATTGAATTGTTGTATGATTTTGTTTGAATCAAAGTTGTGTGTTGAAAAAAATGATTAAAATTGTTGAAGAATTAAGTAATGAATTGTGGAATTTATTGATAGAATCCAATTTTGTAATGTTTAAAAGAGTATCATATCAATTTAATTGGTAGGTTTGACTGATCACTGAAAAAACTCAATCTTGAACTTAATTTAATGTTGTTCGAATGTGTTTTCTGTTCATAAATTATGACTTATTAGCTGTTTAATGATATGGATCTTTTGATAAAAACTAAGTTGCATGATGCGTTGTTGATTGAAAGTAGGCTGAGGATTATTTGAAGAAAGAAAACTCCCAAAGTCATTTGGATGGAGGGACTAATATATTTCAAGAATGCACCTCTTCCCCATAGTTGGAATAGAATATGATATGAATAGAGGCGGATTGAACTGAATGAAGTAGCAGTCATATGGGTTCCGTGAACTCATTTTCAAGTAAGTCCAAAAGCAAAAGGATTCTAAAGGAGGGTTGTTGATTTATGGCTAACGAACAAGATTATAATGCTTGTCGCTTACGTGCGTGCCTGTAACTTATCACTTGTAAGGGTGAAGGATCATGGAGAGTGCGTAGTCATCCTTGTAAGGAAGGTTATCTTAAGTACTTACTGAACACTAGTATTATCATTTGTTATTGACCCTGTGTTTATCTGTTTCAATATGTCTTTTTATGCTTTGGATATTTACTGAACTAGAGGTCTGTACAGGAACCTTAGTTGTATTTATTGGATCATCACAAACAGTTGATCAATATGCCTGCTTCAGAAGAGAATAGTGCTCTTTTCCCTATCTTTATATTGACAATAATGGCACTGCCTTTGGTGCCCTACACAATTGTCAAGCTCTGCCATGCTGCCACGAAAGAGCCCCCCAAAATAAATTGCCAGTGTTCGGTTTGTTTCAGCTCTGGAAAATATAGGAAATCGATATTCAAACGTGTAAGCCTTCATTTTATGATGTAAATATGATCATTTGAGTATTAGTAATACTTTTGAACTGACCCTGACAATTGTTGTTGTGGCCAGATTTCAAACTTTTCGACATATGCCAATATAACTATTGTGTTGCTTTGGGTAGTCATGGGAGGTCTTGTGTATTACATCAAACAAATTAATACTGAGGTAACTCTTGATACTTGGCATCGATCCTTTACTGCATGATATATTAC
This sequence comes from Lithospermum erythrorhizon, assembly GCA_019722365.1. Lineage (NCBI taxonomy): Eukaryota > Viridiplantae > Streptophyta > Magnoliopsida > Boraginales > Boraginaceae > Lithospermum > Lithospermum erythrorhizon. The sequence continues at coordinate 72,950 of JADFUC010000737.1, read as the reverse complement.
CAGGAAATTGTAAAACTAACACTTCAGTCTCTTCTGCGTAAAACAAACAAATGGGTTGTCCTTGAGTTTTTAGCATTATTTGATTAATAACTATTGGTTGTAAGACTTATGTATACCTGAGGTAGCTTTGAACATTCAGATCCAAATGTTCGAGCTATCTAGTATTCTTTGGGTTAGAAGCAGAGCCTCTGATAATGACATAAAGAAGGCTTTCAATACCATCCTGATAAAAAATCCTATCCAGGTTGAAGGTGTTTGATATCTGCATTCAAGTACTTATATAGAATAGAGGGAGTGAATTCTGTCACATCTTTACATGCTTATAATGTACTATATCCTTGCAGAGGCCCACACATATTTTATTGACTACATCTCAAAGGCTTATCAGGCCCTCACAGATCCTGTTTCACGAAATTTTGAAAAGTATGGTCATCCCGACGGAAGCAGGTAATACACTCCATTCAACGGATAATTTCTTGTAGAGTCTGAAATTTCTGTCTGATGTTAAACTCAGTTGAACTTGTTTCCAAACTTCTGTGGTTAGGGGGATCCAAATGGGCATAGCACTGCCAAGTTTCTTCTAAAACATCGATGGAGCTTCTGGAAGGCGTATCGTTGCTTGGGGATTGTTGAGTGTGTATTATATTACCACTGACTTGCTGATCTGAAAAGTATATAACAGCCGATATCGGGCATTTAATGATATGGATCTTTTGATAAAAGCTAAGTTATGTGGATGCTTTTGTTGATTGAAATAGGCTGAGTATTATTTTGAAGAAAGAAACTCCAGCAATTTGGATGGAGGGACTAATATATTTCAGTAATGCACCTCTTCCCCCCATAGTTAATAGAATATGATATGAATAGAGGCGGATTGAACTGAATGAAGTAGCAGCTCATATGGGTTCCGTAACTCATTTTCGTTAAAACCCAAAAGGAAAGGATTCTAAGGGAGGGTTGTTGATTTATGGCTAACGAATAAGATTATACGTTTTTGTCGCTATATTGTGTGCAGGCCTGTAACTTATCACTTGTAAGGGGTGAAGGATCATGGAGAGTGGGTAGGTCATCCTTGTAAGGAAGGTTATCTTAAGTACTTACTGAACACTAGTATTATCATTTGTTATTGACCCTGTGTTTATCTGTTTCAATGTGTCTTTATAAGCTTTGGATATGTACTGAACTAGATCTCTGTACAGGAACCTTAGTTGTATTTATTGGATTGTCACAAACAGTTGATCAATATGCCTGCTTCAGAAGAGAATAGTGCTCTTTTCCCTATCTTTATATTGACAATAATGGCACTGCCTTTGGTGCCCTACACAATTGTCAAGCTCTGCCATGCTGCCACGAAAGAGCCCCCCAAAATAAATTGCCAGTGTTCGGTTTGTTTCAGCTCTGGAAAATATAGGAAATCGATATTCAGATGTGTAAGCCTTCATTTTATGATGTAAATATGATCATTTGAGTATTAGTAATACTTTTGAACTGACCCTGACAATTGTTGTTGTGGCCAGATTTCAAACTTTTCGACATATGCCATAACTATTGTGTTGCTCTGGGTAGTCATGGGAGGTCTTGTGTATTACATCAAACAAATTAATACTGAGGTAACTCTTGATACTTGGCCTCGATCCTTTACTACATATATTACTGGTAAATCGTAAACTAACACTTCAGTCTCTCTTCTGGGCGTAAAAACAAACAAATGGGTTGACAATCTTACCCAGATCAAAACAAATGGCTCCCCATTCTCCATCCTTCTTGTTACGAGAAGTTGTTAAATTCTAAGATATTTGAGTTGATCCATCCTACAATAATGTTTTGGTTCTACATTATTATTATCAGAAAAGGATATAAGTATATTGCCAATGTAAAAAGGTCTACATAGTGTGTAGTTGAAAAGGGACTTTGGGAGTACAACGCACAACTATTTAACAACGAAGCTTTCAATGATCTTACCTGTTTCTGGGTTGGCTTATGCCTACAAGCCACTTAATTATCAACTAAAACAAATATATGCTGCATAATTGTTCGTATCAATAACTTTCATAGAGTCTAAATAATTTATATTTCACTTTTATTCTTTGCAAGTTTGAACATAATAACAATAATCAACCTCCTCGCTTTATTTGGATAAGTTGAATTGATGATGATCAAAATTAAGTCATTAGTAGTCATTTGTAAAACCTCCTTATTAAATTATGATAGAGAACATATTATGCAAATCAACAATTTTATGAAATGATTATATGAACAATATTCTTTCTTTTGGTATTGATGTTACATTTTCAATTTTCCAAATTGTGTCATTTAATTAACTGGAATAAGTATATTGTATTTAATTACTGTTTATTTATTGCTTCTTGCAGCGACAGAGACTCGTTACCTTAATGTTAGCAACTATGAGATGACTGAACCTGAGGAAGTAAAGAAATCTATGAGCATCTCGTCCTGATCTATCACCTTCAGAAACGAAGAGCCAAGGAAACTGTTGGAATTTTCATATCAGGAACTAAAGCTGCTAGGAAGCTGTTGGAATTTTTTTAGACCTGACAGCATTCTTGGGCAGGGTGGATTTGCTATGTCTCAAAGGGTGATAGGAAGTGAAGAAACTGCACCCAGCAAAGCCTGGGCTCGGGATCACAGTTGTAGTCAAGAGTCTAAACCGGATGGTCTTCAGGGCCATAGAGAATGAATGGTTCAGATATTCTTTTTCTCATAGTTCGTGGAGTAACATTGAACAATTGTAGCATTATAAACATAAACACTGAGAGTTTTTATTGCTTCGCCCAGGCAAAAAGTAGACTTCCTTTAAGCTTCATCATCCAAATCTTGTTAACCAATCGGATATTGCATAGAAGATGATCAAAGGCTGCTTCTTTATGAATTTATGATCATGGAAGCCTTGAGAATTATCTTTCAGAAGTGAGTGGTGTTCATTTGGCTTCAACCCTCACATTACCTTGAGAATTTTGTGTTTCATTGTCTAAATTGTTAACTCGAGAAATACTCTCATCCCGCCGATGGAAAGCCCAAAGTTACTGCTTTTCTATTTCTTCACTGCTTGACTACATTCATGGATGATAATGATTTTGTTAATAGTGTTGAAGGGACTATACTCTCCTATGGTTGAACAAGATTAAGATTGTTTTGGTGCAGCTAAGGGCTTAGCTTTCTTCATTGAACCAGTAATTTACAGAGATTTCAAGACATTGAATATTTTGCTTGAGTCGGTAAAAGACTTTCTGCATATAAAGTAATTGGAGGTAACTCATATTCTGCCTCAAATTTGTGATTGTAGGAATACAATGCAAAGCTTCAGATTTCGGCCTTGCCAAAGCCGGACCTCAAGGAGACAAAACTCATGTCTCTACCAGGGTCGTCGGTACATATGGCTATGCTGCTCCTGAATATGTTATGACAGGTGATATAATCAGTCCCCAAGCTTGCATTTATGAAGAAATGATATTCCTCCAAGTTTTTGCTTTCTTGGCGATAACTTACTTATAGGACACTCACCTGCCTATGTGTGTATAGCTTTGTGTGGTGCTTTGTAAATTAATGCTATTAATTTTTTCTTTTTTAATTTTTGGACAAAAACCAAAGAACCTTTTACCACCATTACCCATTAAGGAATTGCCTTGGAATTGGAATTGTTTGTTTATACAGAAAATGTTCTAAATTCTAAATCATCACTAATGACGGAGGCCATACAAGCATGACTTGTGCTTTCTACAGCTTAACACCCTCGCATCGACGAAAACCTCTTTGTTTCGTCATGTTGCTGTTGTTATCTAAGACTTAATATATTTTCAATTATGTAACCACATAAAGTGTCATTAGTCTCGTGGTTGTAACTTCTAACAAGAGGAAGCCCTGCAGATGAGAACTGAACCTATGTTTATATAGTCAATGTAGCTAGCAATCAAATGTCTTTCTTTACTGAACTAAATTAATTTTGTAAGTATTTTTTAATTGAGTTTTTCCTCAAGGAAAAAATTATCTCCATATTCCTCTAATCCTCTCTTCTTTTTCTATACCAATCAATAATCGATACATTTCATCAAAAATAAATAGAAGAGTAATTCCCATGATTTTAGATGGATTATAAATCCGTTGCCAAATCATTTTACCAAATCATTTCATGTGTCAAAATTAAAGATGACACTGAAAATTATAATATAATGAAATAAAATATTAAGATTTAGATTTTTAAGTATTGTTAAGATTAATAATTATTTTTCTTCCATAGTTAGACTGTTCTGCAGCCCGGCAATTGCCAGCCTTGTATAACTAGTTGTAAGAAATTAATTGAGTATCTAAGGAGTCGAGCTTCACACACTTGTCGTTTTCTTCATCAGCCTATTATTGTGACATTGTAAGAAATTAATTGAGTATCCAAGAGGCGAGCTTCACACACTTGTTCATCCTATCTGCTTTTCGGATCTTCACAAATTATCGGTCTGTAATGTGATGTCGAAATGATATGTAACTCCTTTTGGACCCCAAGAAACAAGAGTACATTACATGCCGTTACATCAATTAATTAATTAATTTTGCTTCAAGTGGCTGACACTAGGAATGTCAACAAATGGTACTAGCAGAAGTTCTCTTGCTCTCCCTACAAATGAGTAGCTAGCTGCTACATCGTCCTCCTCTAGCTCTTTAGGCTTCAGTCCTTCACCGATTCCTTGACTCTCAAAAGAAGAGTTGTCTTCCAGGCATATCCTACAAGTGAAGTATAAGCAACATATCCACATGCAAGAAGCTATAAGAAGGTAAAAGGCAAACAATAAAAGCACAATTAACTTATATAAGAAACATTTCATAAGAGTATTTCTGTTAAACGTCTTAACATAATAACCTAATCATGCTAACTAAAAATGTCCGGGGAAAAACATTTACTGCTCCAGTTGAGAAGCGAATTGGGCAACTTTTTGCCTGCATTGGTTAGCAGGATTTGTGACATGTCCACTTTCGAAAAGCTCAGCTGCTTTGTCATAGTAGTAGATAGCCTTGCCTAAATTCTCTTCTCGTTCCCATAATTCAGCAATTTCCTGCACAGTTTATAAGAATAAAATAACGCTTCTATTTTCTGCTGAAGTTTATACTATCTTCGTGACTTCAAAAAATGAAGAATTTAAGCGTAAAAGAGGAACTCATAGAAGTTTCAATTAGTAAATCATACATACACCTCGAAGAACATAAATGCGGAACTTAGTAACTGATTGGACACCTATATTAAAAAATGGAGCCTGGTATTGCACTGAATAATTAAATGATACCTTATAATATCTTGCAGACATAATGAACCTTCCAATTTCCAGGAACATATTGACGGACTGCTCCAGGCAAGTGATTGCCTCTGCATATAATTTTGTCAAATTGACGAGTAACATTTCAAGTTTGAGGCCTCCATAAATACTCACAGGATTCATGTAGGCTAAATCTCATGAAAATTTCAGAAAAAAACAAAGCTTGAAGTTTGTATATTAAGAAGGCTAACCCTTGATGTTTGACTTCTTATAGCAATGAGCAGCATCAACATAATGATACGCAGCGTCATGTTTGTTGTCCAACTGCATATTCATGGTCACGGAGTTAGCACAAACCACCAACTTAATTAGTTTGAACAAAAGAACAGAGTAAACGATACAAGTATTTTAGCTACAAAAGCGAACACTTGCCTTGATGTAATTCGCTGAGTTGACAAATGCGGCTCCAGCTTCGTCCCCTGACAAACCGTAAGCCAATCAATCAATCACCATCCTCTAATTTAGGAAATCGAGCACATTCATAAAACCGTCTTTCTCCAATTACATTATTAAACTCCACTAAATACCAAATCAACCCCCAAACTTAATATTGAATTGGAATAACATAAACCCTTAAATAATTAATTCGATGAAATAAATAAAAACAATAATCAGGCATAACCAAAGTAAAACCCTAAAACAATAAATTAATTTGCAATGAAATAAAGGGCATTTGGAATAAATAAAATTACATGATTTGGCGAGTTTGAAAGACTTAGCAGCTTCCTCATATAATTGAGCAGCGGCTACATGTTTGTTCCCGAAAATATCCCAACTTTTAAGCTTTTTCTCAGCTTTTTTCTCCAAATTTTGTGCTCTTGCTAGATGATCTCCCATTTTATGTCCTTTTTGCTCTTCAATCATAGCCAAACAGAGATCAATTATCATATTTAATATGCATGTTGTAATTAATCTCTTATTAACATATACAACAAGGAAAGATCGATTAATGTACCTTTCAGCCGTTGCAACGCCAAAAGACTAATTAAATTTATGTTACAAATACAATTATGGTATAGAAAGAATTCAGTGTAATATATTTATACTACCAACCCATCATAAATTAGTTACAAGAGATAGAGTTTATGTGTGATTGGTTTCATAAAAATAGGTAAGAATTAATTATCTTGATCAATTATAACTTATCTAGACAACATTATTATAATATTTTAATTATTTCTTCATCCAACATCCAGGGACAAAAGCGTCCTTTTCTCCCACTAGATCAACGTAACGTACAATTACATATAGCAAAGGTACAATATAATTGGGGTAAACCCTAGCTAATCAATTGTGTCTTTGAATATTCAATTGCTTTTCTAATGTCGGAACTAACTGAGACTCCTCTTCCCAATCTGGAGAAGGTAAATTCAATTTTCACTTTTTTTACTACTAATTAATTTCATACAAACTTTTTAGCTTTTATTCCTATTTTTGCCTTTTTGTTCAATTTGATTGAAACCCTAATAAGTTATATAGCATTTATTTAGTAAAATTGACCCATATGACTTTTTAATTGATCTAATACTATTTTAATTGATGCAATTAATATATAATTGTTGCCTTTTTTGTTCATAGTATTTGTTTTATGTGCAAAAAGCAGTTTTTTAGTATATTTGTTATGTATTAGTTGTTGATTGTATTTGTGCAATGCAGTTTGTAACTTCTTTAGGAAGCCGACGAAAGGGAAGAATATTAGGAAACGTAGTGTAGTAGACGAAGAAGAGGATGATTTGAATAATGAGGCTGCAGTTGTGATTAATAAGAAGAGGCCATCAACGGTTGATAACAAGCTGCATTTCTCGAGTGGGTCGTCGAAAAAACCAGGGAACGTAGAATCAGAGGAAGGGGGAAAATCCACGATGTTCCAGTTTGAGTCATCGAAAGAGATTCAGGTTGAGAATGATAGCAGAGCAACGGCTACTTTGCAGACGGAGACTGAGTTTACGAGAGATGCTCGTGCCATTAGGGAGAGACAGCTGAAGCAAGCAGAGGAGGAGATGAAAGGGAAAAGTAAGACTGGTGGTGATGAGAAATTGTATAAGGGGATACATGGGTATACGGATTACAAAGCTGGGTTCGGCGAGCTAACAGTTGCGAGGAGAAAGCTGGTGGATCACATGGCCCCTTAGAGCTTGCCCATAGCTAGGAATCCATCGTGAGATTTGATTATCAGCCTGATATTTGTAAGGATTATAAGGAGACTGGTTATTGTGGGTATGGAGATTCGTGCAAATTTATGCACGATCGAGGGGACTATAAGTCGGGATGGCAGATAGAGAAGGAGTGGGAGGAAGCAGAAAAGTTGAGAAAGAGAAAGTTGGCCTTGGGAATGCTTGAGGATGATGAAGAGGCTGCTGGGGAGGTTGACGAAGATGATGATGATGCTCTCCCATTTGCGTGTTTTATTTGCAGAAATCCGTTTGAAGATGCTGTCGTGACCAAGTGCAAGCACTATTTTTGTGAACACTGTGCACTAAAGGTAATTTCTTTTGCCTCTCACTGTTTTTTTTTCATTACTTTATTGAACAAATTAGCTATGCTATTCACCACCCTCCAATATTAGCGCTATGCTTTAAGAGGATCACTTTAATTATTTTGATCCCATCTCAAGTTATTTCTTCCATCATCTCTCACTTCAAGTTTACCTTTCAAGTATATTATATCTGTGATTTCATTTGTGTAGCTTATATGGAGGTTATAGCCTTGCTGCTTGTTGTTACGCAAACACCTCAATAAAAAGTTCATAGCCCAATAAAGCTGTGTAGTATGTAAGGTGCATGATTTCTTTTCTCCATATTTGTAAATTAGAGTATCCCGTTGTTATATTTATTGGCCTCGGATACTCAGAGGCTGGATTCATTCTCATTTTCGTTGTTGCCATGTTTATTTGTCAGTTGAGTAACTGTTTTCTGCTATAATATGCCTTATACTCATCTCAGTCATCCGATAATTTGTTGTAGCGTTATCTAACTATAGTTTATTTTCATTGCAGCACCATGCAAAAAATAAGAAATGCTTTGTATGCAATCAACCTACCCTTGGAATCTTCAACACGGCTTTTGAAATTCGCAAGAGAAAGGCCACCTGACGGGAATAAGCCCTCCTGTGTTTGCGGTGATGTGATATGATGATATCCTCATGTTCAACTTTAATGTACTTTATCATCTTCCAAAATGTAATTCCATGTTCTCCTTGAATGTGGAGTTTGTAGCATTAGAGTACCTTCTCAATTTCGGCCGTGATGTAAAATTGTTCATTGAATCTACCTCTGTCTATTGATTCGAGTAACTCGATTGTCTACTTGGTTGTTATATATGACAAGTTCAAGCATATTATATTGTTCGATATCAAAACAATTGAGTAATTACTTAACACGATTGGACGAAATTACTCGATAACCACCCTTGTTGTCTCAATTACGGACACGGAGTCCACATCACAAAATGGTGAGATTTCATTGTTTGTGCCACATTTGACAGCAACAAATTACCAGCAACATAACAAACACAGCTCAAATATAAACTAGTGGACAATCTTATTCCATTTCCTATCCATTTTCCCTATTCTTCTCGCCTCAGTTTGGACTATTTCTTATAGAATTTATGCAAAATTCCCACATTTAACCTCTACCTTTTTTCTATCTATCCAAATTTACAAAAAAAAAAACCATAGAAGAAAAAGAAGAGGTAACTAAAGATAATAATGAGTCAATCAAATCAACCCCCTGGTGGTGGTGCTCCTCCAGGTACATTGCATGTTGTTGTGTTTCATTTTCTTGAATTATATGTCATTGCATGCATTGTCCAATATTTTTTTCCTATGTTTGGATTTTTTATGATTCATTTATTAAAAACCATGATTTTTTTTCCAGGTTATCCACCAGAATATTCAAAGGATGGGCAGCCCTCACAAGGATATCCACCCCCACAAGGATATCCACCCCAAGGGTACCCACCCCAGGGGGTTATCCAATCTAAGGGTACTCCACCTGTGGGGGTTATCCACCCCAGGGATACCCACAGCATGGGTATCCACAACAGGGGTACCCCCCTCAAGCTTACCCACAATATGCTCCTCAATATGCTCCACCACCTCCTCATCAGCAATCTAGCAGTAGTTCTGGTGTATTGCAAGGATGGTATGTCTCAAAATAAACGTGTCTTTCATTATACATGTAACGTGGTTTCTGATTCAATGTAAATATTGCCCTGTTATAATTTGCATGACAATTTTGGTTTTGCAAAAAATGTGTCTGGAATGCATGGATTTGTTTTTTTGTTTAATTCTGTCCATGCATGGGGCGAAGTTTGAAACACAAATATATCCTTCCAAATAATGTTGATTAACTTTTGCATTGCTTTTTAAATAGAAGTAAAAGATGAATTGGTAGCAGTGTCCATTATAATTTGCATTGTTTTTATAATCAAAATAGAATGAAACATATTAGTATATGAGTATATCTAATCAAAAGTTTAGCTGTTTCAATAAATGAATAGTAGAGTAATAGATTTCTTTGGATTGCTAATCCTAAAGTAGCACTTTCTTGACTTATTAATTGAAACAAACAACCAGAAAGAGTGTGAGTATGTGTTATGCCTAGGAAAAAGTTGTAAGATGGTATATTTTCATATTGGTTTTTCTATATATAGAATGTAGCTCGTCTCATTATCTTATACGGAGTATGTTTTAATTTTTCCCTTTCAAGTTTCATGTTAGTTGCATCACATTTCTATTCCCAATGAGCGGAGCCTCCCCTTCTTTGTCGACCTAGTCATCACAAGAAAGAAATATCAATATTACATTTATTCGACATATAAACTAGTCGTAAACTCATTATTTCATACTATATGCTTAATTTGATTATTGTTTTCACTTGCAGTCTGGCTGCTATGTGCTGTTGTTGCCTCTTGGATGCATGCTTCTAAAGGGAGTTGATTGATTTGAAGCTCCCTACAAAATCGGATGAAGAGTTTTATTCTGCGTCGAATCATGATGAATTAGTTTGTGTTTAACCCTTTTGTGTTAAAATATAGATCAATAACTTTGATCAATATATTTGACCTCCTCTGCTTAAAATGACCCTTCTCCACATGCTTGTGGAGCTTCCTCAGCTCTTTGTTTACAATGTAACTTCACTGCTTTCTCTTTTACAGTACTACTTTCAGGAGGGTGTGTATAATCAGAGAGAATTATGAATTTATCACATGGAAATATAATATTTCCTGTTGTGTTATGTTTGCTTAACCATAAGCTTGTCCTACTAGTATTTTTTAGGGAGCACAAGATGTATGAGTGTCTCCCCTCCCTTACATTGGTGTCTTCTTTTTTAGGGAGCACAAGATGTATGAGTGTCTCCCCCCTCCCTTACATTGCTGTCTTCTAGGGTTGTGCACGGATCGGTTTGGTTTTGAGCCAAAACTGGAACAAGACCTATTTCATCGGTTCTCTCAAAAGTCGAACCTAAATCGATTCGGTTCCGATCCCATCGGTTCCAGTTCGATTTCGGTTTTAAGTCAATTATATCATCTTGAACTCAAAATTAAGTCTTATGATACAATTTATATACACAATCAACACACAATATCACTCTTTTTACATATCTTCGTAGTCCCTATGTTATTAGTTTTAAAAATATTTATATATCTCTTATTACATTTTATCAATAATGAACAAAGTTAAATCGAAATTCACCTCATTAAAATATAAACACTCAAATACTACAAGATCTTCAAAAAGATAATAAATGAAAATTGATAAATCTACATAAAATTAGTTGTATCGTCAAATGAAGTGATCAAAATTACTCAAATTACTTGTATCAACATGTAAAAACAATAACGATAACTTCTCACATATATTCTCAAATTTGATACATTTTTTATTGACGATAATATTAGTTCCCTAATTTTTGTGAGAGATTTTGTGGATGAAGATAGATACCCTATACTTGTCCCAATATTACAATTTCATGCACCAAAAAATCACAAAAAACGTGTAGTTGAAGGTAACTGGATTATAGTGGAAGTATAAGACAAATCCACAAATATACATCACTAAGTTTCCTCATCAATAACACAAGTTATATTGAGTCATTTCCTTGAAGACATGTGACGATTTTATATTTTCATATTTTTTTTATCAAATACAAGTTAAATATTACTCCAACTACCTTCTTCTCTCCCGAAAAACCAAAAAAAATCACCACTTTTGGTACAATATAAAAAAATTAACAAATTTAACAATATGGGTAGTTCTAAAATACAAAAAGTTCCAATCTTGATAGGAAATTTGATGCCTAAAATACCAAAAGTTGCAATCTTTATAGGGTTATTGATGCTGGAACTTTTTCAGTTAGTAAGTTGTAGATTTGTAGTTGAGAAGAATAGTTTGAGGGTAACTTCACCTGATAATATAAAGGGTATTTATGATAGTGCAATTGGCAATTTTGGGATCCCTCAGTATGGAGGTAGTATGGCTGGGACAGTTGTTTATCCTAAAGATAATAAAAATGGGTGTAAAGATTTTACTGAATTTGGGATTTCTTTTAAGTCAAAGCCTGGTTCTTTGCCTACCTTTTTGCTTATTGATCGTGGAGGTAATTTGGATTTGAAGTTAAATATGTGTCTGTATTTGGTAGTTTTATGTACCCTTTTTAGCAATTTTGTTAACCTAACTTGGATGGTTGATGATGATTTGATGCTTATTGTTGATTTCAAATGTCTCTCATTTTTAGGAAAATTGACTATTTTTGACTTAATGGATGGCCATTGAGGTTGCTTGTTGTGCATTGGAATTTAGTTTCTTGGTGTTAGTTTGTTTACTTGGTTATATTGTATGTTTTATGCTAGTGACCTGATAGTTTTGCTGATTTAATTAGCTCACTGATTAATGATTATAATGGAAATGTTTATTAGCTTAAATGAGTGTTATCCACTTTCAGAAGAGTTAATTTTCGATGATCCGAGTTGGATAAATCTGATTAAAGATGGAGAAGTAGAAGTACAATCACTACAATGATATTTTATGTTGAGAAGTACTATCTAAAAAGATTCTAGCTTTTAAAGCAAAGATCTTTCAACTCTCTTGAATAATTTCGTATTCATTGTACTTATTCGCAGATTGCTTTTTTGCGTTGAAAGTGTGGAATGCCCAGAATGCTGGCGCTTCTGCAGTTTTAGTGGCTGATGATGTCGAGGAAGCATTGATAACTATGGATTCACCTGAGGAGAATCGCGCTTCAGAAAAATACATTCAGAATATTACCGTGCCATCTGCTTTGATAGAGAAAAGTTTTGGTGAAAAGTTGAAAAAATCAACCAATGGTGGAGATATGGTGAATGTCAATCTGGATTGGCGAGAGGCTGTTCCTCACCCTGATGATAGGGTAGAGTATGAGCTGTGGACAAACAGTAACGATGAGTGTGGGGCCAAATGTAATATGCTAATGGAATTTGTAAAAGATTTTAAGGGTGCTGCACAAATTCTTGAGAAAGGTGGTTACACCCTGTTTACACCTCATTATATTACATGGTATTGTCCTCAGGCATTTACAGTGAGCAAGCAGTGTAAGTCTCAGTGTATCAACCACGGAAGATATTGTGCTCCCGATCCTGAACAGGATTTCAGCTCAGGTTATGATGGGAAAGATGTTGTTCTTGAGAACTTGAGGCAACTTTGCGTTTTCCGGGTGGTGAATGAGACCAAGAAGCCTTGGGTATGGTGGGACTATGTGACTGATTTTCAAATCAGATGCCCCATGAAGGAGAAGAAATACAACAAAGAATGTGCCGACAGCGTTATTAGTTCTCTTGGTAATCTAGCTCTGGATGTGATTACAATGATTTGAGTTATCTATATTGGTATTGAAATCATCACTTTCTTTCAGGGCTTGATTTGAAGAAGATTGAGAAATGTATGGGTGACCCTGAGGCTGATGAAGACAACCCTGTACTTAAGGAAGAGCAAGGTGCTCAGGTATTTGTGCTATTTCAATTTTGCTAAGATGTTTTTGAAATACTTAAATTAGTTCATTTTTTTTTATGGACTACATACTTGGTATATCACTATTAAAATAAATCCTCACCAGAAGGGAAAGGTTCAATAGGGTGATGTAACAATATTGCCTACCCTTGTTGTCAACAATCGACAATATCAGAGGGGGTGTAATTTGGTTATCATAAATTTTAGTAGTTTCTCTTATTAACATACAAGCTAGGAAGCTGGAAAAGGTGCTGTCCTGAAGGCAATATGGTTTTGGAGGAAACTACAGAGTTTCGGAGTTTGTTTTGGAGTGATGGTAAGTTTCTATTGCCGCTCTTGACAAATTGTTTAAGATGATTATGTTCACAATGCACCACGCCATATTCTTTTCTGCAGAAGAGAGACCAATGAGTGCCTGGATAACAATGGTGTGGCGCTGGCTGGACAAAGAAGCACATTACAGGTATCAAGGTGCCATTGAGATTAGATTTCTATTGTGTATATTGACTGTATTTATGTTAGTTGAATTTATATGGTTTATTTTATACAGGATACTTTTCGTGGAGAGTATGTGAGTGTCCTACTGTTAACGGGGCAATTTAAGGAGATGAAAGCAGTTCTTGTGAAGGTAAATCCATTGACCTTAAATTTTGTTTATGATAACAACAACTATAGTAAATGCTTTTTTTGTTGATATACATTTGCTGAGAAGTGACCGTGAAAATTAAATTTTTCCTGAAATACTATGAATAAGGTCTGCAGAAATTATTTGGAATATGTTATGTCCCTCAGCTAATGCAAGTTAATTGTACAATTAGTGCTGAACAAAATTTTATAAATTTTGAATAAAGTGCTTCTGAAATTGGACTTATATGTGGCTTTGAAAGCTATGCACTTCCCCGATTGATGAGTAGGGGACACATGATCTTGCTCTGCTATTTGGTTGAGTTAGTTAGTAAGAAGTGCCATTTTCTTATGTTCAATTGGTTTTATTTCCCATACACCGATACATGTACATTGAACACAAGGAGCTTATTTGATTGTTCTGAACCCTTTCAGACCATATTACACAGTCTGTAGTGAAGTTGGGGCTTAATTTAAACACAGTTCGATGCCTAAATTGATAAATGAGTGCAAAGTCGAAACATATTCTAGTTCTGTGTACATTGGAAACGCTGGGATACATCATATTCCATCAATTACGTGTTTCAAGTTTTTTTGAACATTTATAAGATTATGAGGCTTTAGTTCTATATATGTTGTTAGTAGTATTTGTTATGGTGTGAATCAAAGAATCACTTTTCAACACGTGCTTTAGGAATATCAGTATGTATCTGTTCAGTTCTTCATTACTGCAGTGTGAATATAAACCTATTATGTTTCTTCTTCAGGAAATAATATGCAGTGATGTTGTCACTTAATAAATGCATGTTTTGTATTTGCAGCTAGTGGACCTGGACCTATGTAAGATCAACAATGGAGGCTGTTGCATGAAACAATTAAATGGCTTAACTTTCAGCTTGCCTGGTTTGTGTTAATAGGCTTCTATAGCTAAAATTTGTCTTGTTGGTTTAGATGAACAGGTAATTAATATGCTTTCCCCTGGATCGGGAAGATGGAAAATGCACGTGTCCTCCCGGTTTTAAAGGAGATGGTCTTAGAAGTTGTGAAGATAAGAAGCTTTCGCAATCTGCTGCTCATTAAATGACTTGCTAGTCCTTCATATTGTTATGTAATTTGGTACAGCTCAGAAAAATAGTGTTCTATTCAAAGAAGATTGAAACACTTCTATACCAATTAAAGAATATACAAGAATATTACTCAGAGGGTGTTTGGCTAAGCTTTCCTTTTTTTTTAAAAAAAAAACCCAACCACCGCCCCTTTACAATGAGACCGAACCCCACCTCTAAATCACCTGGGCGCCCTAACCACTATACTATTCGATATTCTCGTGTTTATTGCTTATTTTAATCAAAATCAACTTATGTTGATTTGGCAAAAAAAAGTAGAAAAGTGTTTGGCTAACTACTCAACTTATAGTTGAAATAAAAAAAATAAGAAATTCTAATTTTTTTCAACTTTTTGCCTCCAACTTATATAGTGCTTTCGATCTAAGAATTTAATAATTACCTATTAATATTTAACTTTTATACTTTATTTACTCTTCATTTAATAGTCATAAAGATATAATCTGTAATTTTTAGTTATACAAATTTTTTTAGCATTTTATTCTCTTTATTGAAAAATAAAAATAAATAAATATTATATTTTTAGTCATAAAGTATAATTTTAGTTATAATTATTTTTTATTCTTTCAAATATTAAATTATTAATTTATTTATATCATTACAAAATAAAAAAAGCAATATATAAATGAGATGTACTTATAAGTCATTTTACCTTTCTACAACTCATAAAATTCTCTATCAACTTATAAGTTATGTTTGCCAAACAAGTCAAAACAAATTTGACAACTTATAAACCTACTTATAAGTTGCATTATAACTTATAAGTTGGTTACTTATAAGTTAAAAAAAATAAGCTTAGCCAAACACCCTCTCAGATAAGGTTGCCAATTTTGAATACTCTATAATCTTGGTTCATTATTTATTTTTCGTTGCACTCAATGAGTTTTTGCAGCATTTGAGTTTTATCACCGAAAAAATAGTTTGTTGCGCAAACATTTCCTCTTGCCTAAGATGATTTGACCTTGCTCCTCAAATTTCATGCAGATATTGATGAATGTAAAGAGAGGAAAGCCTGTCAGTGTCCTGAATGCAGCTGCAAGAATACTTGGGGCAGTTATGAGTGCACTTGCAGTGGTGACCTCTTATACATGAGAGACCATGATACATGCATAAGTGAGCTCAATCAATACTCTATCTTCAGAATGTCTACCTCTATGCTCTTTTCTCGAATTGACCGAATTGTTTGTTTCGCAGACAAGGCATCTGCTGAAGTAAAATCTACATGGGCTGCCGTTTGGGTCATTGTGATTGGATTAGCTGTGGCTGCAGGTGGAGCCTATCTTGTATACAAATACAGATTAAGGGTAAGTGGACTCCATGTTCTCCTTGCATGCTTAGTAGTGTCGCATTCTCATGGTTGAGTCTTTTGACTAAAGCTTGAGTGATATCCACTTATTGAGGTTTTCTAAGTTCTGTAACACCATGTGCACCAAATAGTTTATCATTTGGTCTTTCTGCCTATTTTCAATAGAAGCAACAAGATATTCTTGTATTAATATTGGTCCTTATAATGCCTATTGCAGACTTACATGGATTCGGAGATCAGAGCTATAATGGCACAATACATGCCCCTAGACAGTCAAAATGATGTCCCCAATCATGTCAGTGAGCTTGATCGTGCCTGAAAATAAAGTCTGTCTCGATAATAAGTAGAGATGTTACGTAATGTTGGCATGTAGAGGTTCAATGAGTTATGAGTATTAATATTTAATATTTTACTTTTCTTCATAAATGTTATTTATAAAGTTAATAAGATTCAAATAGATGAGAATTCAATTTTATATTCAAGTGTTTCAAGACAATGAAGGATGCCAAAACATTGTAGGTATATGTTATCAAATTAGAACTGTGTTTGTTAGAACGATATGTCTAGTTGGCGTCACATGCACTTATAAACGTCAATGGTGGGTCATGTTTGTTAAATTTAATAAGAATTTAAAATTAATTTATCTAATCCTTTTTATTAAGTTTAGTTTGTTAATTAATTATTTTAAAATGAATAAAATAATATATTATTTAAATTTAAGAGATTTTTGTTAAAAATTTTAACTTAAATTTTTCCTCTTAACCAAATTAAAAGTAAAACTTCCAAATTTACATACTTCTCATCCCATAATTTTTTCTTTCCAGCATCCCACCTATAATTCCAAAATAACGCATATTTTATCTAAATGAAGTTAAAGTTAAGATTATTATTATTATTATTTTGATTCTGTTGATTAGCTTTTTCGCTTGATTATTATTATTATTATTATTATTTTGATTTTGTGCTTATTAATAAATCTTGATCATTTTAATTGATGTTTTGGTGAATTGTCAAGACTCGGACACAAATTACTTATTATTTACTAAACCAAAAAGAAAAGTTTGATATAATTGGATCGTGTTTAAAAAAAAATCATAGTATTATTTTCTTGTAATTTTTCATAATACATATAAAATGTATTTTCTTTATAAAAATTATGTCTCAAAAAGTGAGAAAATCAATTAAAATAAATCGAAGGTAGTAAAATTTATAATTAATTAATATTTATATTATTTATTCAATCATATTTATTTTATTTATACTACTTACAATTTAATTAATAGTATCTATCATTTATTTATCTATTGTAGTATTACTTGTTTAATATATACGTTGCTTGATCAGATATATATAATGAAAATAAGGTGTGAAAATTTCATAATACAAAGCTCAATTTAAGTTTCTTTCTATTCAAATTGTTATCTAACAACTTAATATATGCAACATTCGTTGTCACTATCCAATATTCAATCACTTATCATTCTGACTTCATATTTTAGTTTTGAGATTTTAAATAAATAGATCTAGACCTTGTATATTATAGTTTGTCATTAGTGAGATAAAGTTCTCGTAAAAATGTAGAAAATCAATCAATCCAAAAATCATCATACCATTTTTTTTTGGATAAAAAAAACATTAACGAATAAATTTATCCTAAACACGTGCAATACATGTGTAACGCGACGTATACTACACGCATTACACGTGCCTTAAAGAGAAAACTAAGTTTCAAAATGTAATTATATATTCCGAGGGCGATTATGTAAATTGGGGTTGAGTTAGGTATTGTAAAAAGTTCATTATTTCAGTATGAGGGTGATTTTATCTTTAAGTCATCAATCAAAATATAACTTTAAATTTTTAAGAGAACATAATTCGTAACAATGATTAATCAATGAGAAAATCAAAGTATAAGTCTAATAAATTTATTCAAGAATTAAAAAATAATCATCAAGTAAGGAATAGTCAAACTTCCGAATGAGAAGACTATATGTACTCTATATTCCTTTGTGAATGATGATGAGTCATATTTTAAAATATGTAGATTTGTGTTAAATAACATGCATACCTTCATTGGGTACTTGATGGCAACCACCAATTTGTGGCCATCATCTACTCATCTACTTGAAGTTCTTTTATAATAAGAAGATATTGATAATAAGAAGATGTCATCATCATCACCACCACCAATTTGTGGCACCTTCCTACATGGTAAATGGCAACCACAAACATCCCAGGATTTATATTTATTGGTGAATTTCCAATATTCGTTGGTGAAAATGGAGTTACAACGGTAAAGATATCCCGTTAACACATTATATGCTAACACTGTATTAAGATGCTCGACCCGAAAGATATATAATCAAATATGTATGATTTGAGAGTATATATATATATACTAAAAACATTTTACTTCCTAAAAACTATATTTTCTCGCAGTATATATACTGTGATGTTTATGCTGCACCCATTCTGCCTGTGCCGGCCGCCTCGAGGCGAGAGTCATTAACTTAACACCGTGAGTCACCAAACCGGCGGACGACTCGCTTTAAAAATACACCAAGCCATCCAAAAAATGTGATCACAATTAAGTTTCCCAAATCAAAACAATGGAAAAAATTTATAATCCATCGTACCGACATTTAAAACGACTCAACCATAAATATATACACAACATATCCCAAAATAAAAGAATGCAGCGCTACAAATGCATTTATACGCATCAGATCCCTCGAATACAAACGACTACCGACAAGCAAGATTTCAAAAGGAAATACAACAATGAAAACCGGCTGACAACACATCAAAATGAGACCGCGAGGATCCTCGCCCACCCGACAATTTCTAGCTACTCGAACAAACTCTCCAATGTGCCTCTCTTGCCCAACTAGCCACCACAACTCGCACAAATAAAAATGCCCATGTAGTTCACAAGCCTAAATAAACTTAACACAAGCGAACTTACCATACGAAACGAGATATTTTAATTTTAATAGTCAAATATGAATAATATACATATATCCAGACTATCTAATCAGTCATACAATAAGGTTTCGCATGTCTCGTGCATAACATGTTAAGATATAATAGAAGGTCTCAATAAAGCACACAATCACCCAACGAATACAGAGACTAACATCTAATTATAAATCTACTATCACCTTCTATCTCTCATATTTCCACAAGATACTGGTCCTCTAACGCGCATACTCAATCCTGGCCTACCCGTGAATGGATCAACCGCTAATAAACACCGCTTCCATAAATTTTAAGTATAAGGCCAAACCGCACGCTTATACCGTAGCATAGACCACACACGACAATGCACACAACAAAGTGATCAAAGATTCTCATACCGCTTCTTATACCAAGTATAAGGCTAAACCGCACGCTTACGCCAAGTAGTGATATGGCCACACCGACAATGCACACAAAGAAAGCGATCAAAAGAGAGTCATACCGCTTCTTATACCGAAGTATAAGGCTAAACCGCACGCTTATACCGTAGTATAGGCTAATAGCTACATATCTCCGCATGAAGTGAGAGTCACCTAATCCCTCGGTAATCCCAACTATAAGGTCACCCCCGATACTCAAGTGCCTCAAACTCAATGCAGACAACCCAAACAACTACTCTACTCCCAAACAGTATTACAGCACACAGCTAAAACATCCCACAATCGTAGATCAATCACAATCGCCGATAAGGCCACAAACATATCAAAAGTGCCGGTAAGGCCACAAACGCATAATAGTGCCGACTGTGCCACATAATATAATAAATGACAAGGCCACATAATCTCGTAAATATAGGTCAGAGTTCAAGCCAAGCATTTACCTCCAAGAATCTTCGCTACGTAAACGCAATCACATAACACCACAATTACATGTATATCATTCTCATAATCATAACACAAACGACATGTACATCATTCTCACATAATCACACCACACACATGCCGTATGTCATTGCATCAAGGCGAGTAATGAAAGTAACACCCGAGATAAGGCTCACCTCGCTAGCTACCGCAAAACCTTCGCGAAAAGACAATCAAGGTAATCGGCTCTTTCCACCCATCAACGCCTAACAAAATACCCATAAAGTATGATCAAACCTATTACTATACCGCTGCTCTGTGAGGATACAACCACCCTGGGAACTATTTCTAAATGGTATAACTTGACGGATAAACTATCGAATTATAATCCCATCGACACAACCCACCGATCCCCCCGCTAAATTCCATCTTATCACTTTCTACTACAAATCAACTTATAAGTCATTCTAATTAATCATCAAGTCCATAATTAACAATCTATATTTCGAAATATCAATTATAACTCAACTTGGAATTTTACACTTTTTCAACATAACACCTTTTAATAAATTTTTAAATCACCAATTTAACATCATAACAACTATAATAAGGTCTCAATATACCTCCTACATTTAAAGTTTTAGAAAATATCAACCCAAAAGTCAACCAAAACCTAAAAGTCAACCCACCATAACATCCTCAAACGACTTAAATCAATTTAATTCATCACTTATATACGCTACGTAACCCATAACCAACTAAGATTTATCATAAAATTCAATTATGTAAAAGTCAACTAAAAGTCAACTATCTCAAACCCAAGAAATATCTCGAAGACTCGAAATTTCTTACCTTAACTCCGAAGAGAACGACGAAGAGAAATCAATATTCTACAAACGGTTTTGAGCTCATGAGACAATCAAGAGAGAAATGGAAAATGTTCAAGTGGGGAGAGGAGCATTTCGCCAAATGAAGGAAAGTTAAGAAGACGAAGTTGTCTTCTGTGATTTATTGGAGGATATGTATGAATAGATATTTAAAAAACTCGAGTCCTGCTCAAGCACCGCTTATCGTACTTAAATCTCCACGAACCCATTTCAAAGATAAAATTTCTTCCATGGAAAACACTACTAAATTATAAATGAATTGCCAAAAATTTTTTACTTAAATAATATTATCATCAAAAAATTTTTTTTTATACTATTCCCGGTCCAACCACGACCTAATTTATTTATTTATTTATTTTTTGTAACGGGTTATTATATTATTCGAGTACATATGTACTCTAATGCAAGGATAACATACTAACACCAAATCAGACAAGACCATGCAGGCTCTCAAGTAGATGATGATATCTTCTTATTATAAATATTTTCTTATTCACCAATAAATATAAATCCTTCAAGGTGGTGATGATGAGTAATATCTTCTTATTCTTATTATAAAAGATGAGTAAATTTGTATGAAGATAAAATTAAAGAAAGCTAATCTACTGAGTGATATATATTAAGAAATTGACATAATTTATTTATAAAAAAGATGGAAAAATAAAATGTCACATGCTAAAGAATAATAATATGACATCATTTCTTTTTCTCTTAATAAGTTACATAATTTGACTTCTATTTCATTTGCTAAGATCGAAACAAGTAACATAGTTCCATCCTATAACGTAGGATAATTTTTTTTTTGAAAATTTCTATAATTGGTTTCTTTTTATCAAATTAAAAAAAAATGAGGAAACTATGTATATTTGTAGGTGATTCTTTTTTAATTTTGTGTAAAATTAAATAACGTTAGGAAATGGGATGAATTGAGTATCTTAGTTGTTCTCTATCCAATTTTGTTTGGCCTCTTTAGTACTTTTGCTTAAAATTTTACAAAAAAATCAACTTTATCTCACATTACCCATTTTACTTCACAAATTTGAACTAATTTTGAAATTTTTATTTTAGGAAAGCCGCCATAGAAATTGGATGGAGAGAGTATTTTTCCTTTAAGTTCTAATCAATGAAAAATTATTATTAAATCTCAACAATTTTTAAGTGAAAATAAGTTTTACAAATAATATTATTTAAAATGTTTTGTAATTATGGAGCAAGCAGAACACGAAAGAAGGTTGAATGATCTTAAACTCAAAAGTCAGATATTCATGGATAAGCAAGTTTTTTAGCTGCCGCTTCCTGCCCTTGTTATGACTGGTGATTATTAAAACTAATGAAGAAATGAGCACAGTAAGTCACATTCCAAATTAAAATTGTCATATTTCACTCACATCCTTTCTTTTTTCATTCACTCAATTCTTTACCTCTATTTTACCATTATAAAATTCAAGGAAATCAAAAGAGAAACGGCGAGAGGAAATATGATAATTTTGACTAAAATGCGAAAGTTAATCACCCATTTTGGTGTTAGTTTTAACAACACAACCATATCACGATCAAAACTAACATCAAAGCCACTATTAGGAAGTAAATTTCAACTTTTGAATTTTTGTAATTAATTTCAATTTCGCTCCAATTATCTCGGTACTCATTTCATCAATTAACTTCGTGAAACAATCCATTCAATATTTGATTTTATTTTAAGATCATAGATATACAAATTGACATTTAAAAACATTAAAGACCTTTAAATGATAATTTGAAAATTTATGACCCAATTAACATTAAGAAAAACTCTTGAAGTTATAAGCACAAGAGACACACAAATTGGTATGTGTTATGAACTCCTTCCATCACATGACGATCATAGTCTAAATTTACTACTCCATCCATTTTATTTATCTTCCTAGTCATTTGCACATAGATTAAGAAATGAAAAGTAGTAAAAAAGTACATCAAATGTAATGATAATTAATCGAAACTATATCATCAAGTTGTTGATAATTTATCAACAAAAAGGTAGACAAAAAGTACATTGAAAATGTAGAATTACAATTTTCTATGCTAGAAGACAAGTAATTTGAAATAAAATAAATTAATCTAGAAATACAAGTACATAGGAACGGAGGAAGTACTTTTTAAGGAAGTTAAACGTTAATCTCAAAAGATTGTTTAGACTATTACAGATTTCTTTAATATTTTGCAATATAAATCTTCTTTATTTTATTATTTTATAGCTATGTATTAAATAATCTTTTTTCTCTCTAACTTCTACTTAGATTTATCATATTTATCCAAAATAAATGAAATAAGATAGGAGCAAAATTGTTAATACAACTCAATTCTAAATTTTTTCTTTAAATTATTATCAAACAAATTTTATATATGCAATATTCAAAGTGTCACCATTCAATATCTAGTCATTAATAAGGTAAGCCTGTAAAAATATAGAAAATCAATCAATCTAAAAATCATCATACCATTTTTTTTGAGATAAAAAGACATTAATGAATAAATTTATCGTAAACATGTGCAATACATGTGCAATACAAGTACAGTACATGTGCATTACACGTGCCTTAAGAGAAAACTAAGTATTTTCAAAATGTAATTATATATATCTGAGTGGGCCAATATGTAAATTAGGGTCAGAAAGGTGTTTGAAAATGTAATTTCAGATGAGGGTGATTTTATCTTTAAATAATCAATCAAAATATAATATAACTTTTGCACATGGCTTCTAGCCTAATATTGTTCTCTAGCTGTAATAGTTAGCAAAAGAGTCTCAAATTTGTAATACTCTAAATACTCTTGTATTAAATAATATTATTGCTAATTAACCAAAAAAAATATATATATAATATAACTCTTTAAGAGAACATAATTCGTAATAATGATTAATCAATGAGCCAATCAAAGTATAAGTCTAATAAATTTATTCAAGAATGAAAAAATAATCATCGTCAAGTGAATAGTCAAACTTCTGGAATGAGAAGACTATATGTGTAATTAACGCATACATATAAGCTTCCTGGATATGAACTAATGTCATTATCATGAATTCTTTGCATAGTATTATTAGTCAAATCTAAAAGATATAACTTCAATGAACACCAATTTATCAATAACTTGTCCTTGTTAACATAAAGGATTTTTTTCCGTTGACGAAGATAGTCTTCATATCTGGCCACGACCGATACTCTTCTCGAATTAAATCTTAATATGAATATCGTATCTTCTAACCCAATTCCAATGCATAATCATTTAATACCCAAATATCCATTCCCAAGGGATCATGAGAAAAACACAAATGTTTGTCCATTTCAAATGATCCATCATCTCATGATTATCACGGAATCTACCATTACCACATCCATGTACTACGGATCAGTGTGTGTGTGTGTGATTCTTCTAATTCAATCTTGAACACTATCACAAATATGGATTGCAAGGATGAACACTAAGTTTCGGGCGCCGATCGGCGAATATTAACTATCCAATGTAAATTCATATCCACGCATACCGTGATCATACCTACATAAAGGCGAAAGAGCAACGGGACAAGCAGAGTTAATCCTCCTCCAACGCCCGGTTGTCGATTCGAATACATAATGAACACGATAAATTGTCCCTCAAAATTTGAACATATATAAGTTTGAATTCCGTGACAATGGATGGAAGAATAGACCACCACGTATATCCATGACTAATGGGTTGGAATAACTCTACTTCGCATGAATCGGGGTTCAACAATACAATGTGATTCGAATGACACGTAAAACAAGTAATCCACCAAAAAGAATATAAGCTCATGATGATACTTACAGTTCATCCAATTCTTCAATTTGAACTTATTCAACTTTTTATTGTCGAGGGAAAAATTTATTTATAGTAGGATTAGACCAGACGAAGGAAAAAATCTTGTTTCTATCACTAGAATGCCATTAGTATAATACTAAGTAACTAACCGATGGCCACAACATTGGTGGAAGCTCTCATGTTCGGGATCTAATTAAACGACGAGACGAAGCAAGTATACAATTGCTCGCACACTCTCCGACATCTAAGGACATCAGCAGGGAAGCCTACTTAAGATTTGTCTCAAGCAATCATCTGTAAGAGATCAATAAGAGTAAGAATAATTTTCTCTCGCTACAATAAATAAATGATTTTGAACCCTCAAGAATATCTCTAATAATAACATTGACGAGCGATGCAAAAAATCTAGAACTGTGAATGTATGAGAAACAATGATGGAAAAACTAATGACGAAACTCATGCTCGAATCTTCTCATATATATAGTCAAATAGTAGTCGGCAAGTATAATCAATCTTTTAATTGTACCTAATTACATAATAAACTACTTTATATATATCAACTCGTAATATTTCAAAGTGTAATTTTTATGCATTTATTGTTGAGTTTAAGCATTTTTCAAAATTGATACAGAAAATACTATTAAAGCTTAATGAGCATGTATATATCAAGAATATATATGCTGTACACTATTCTTTATCAGAACATGCTGCAATACATGTGCAATACAAGTACAGTACATGTGCATTACACGTGCCTTAAGAGAAAACTAAGTATTTTCAAAATGTAATTATATATTCGGAGGGCCATTATGTAAATTGGGGTTGAGTTAGGTGTTTGAAAATGGATGAAAGGATTTTATCTTTAAATCATCAATCAAAATATAAGATAACTTTAGACACGGCTTCTAGCCTTATAATCGTTTCTCTAGCCGTAATAGTTAGCAAAAGAGTCTATTTTGTAATACTCTAAATACTCAGATAAATAACAGTATCGCTTAATTAACACAAAAACATAATATAACTCTTAAGAGAACATAATTGTGAATAATGGTTAATCAATGACCCAATCAAAGTATAAGTCTAATAGTCTTATTCAAGAATGAAAATAATCATCGTCAAGAATTGTCAAACTTCAAATGAGAAGACTATATGTGTAATTAACGATACATATAAGCTTCCCGGATATTTAACCAATGTCATTATCATGAATTTTTGTACAAGATATTAGTCAAATCTAAAAGATATAACTTCAATGAACACCAATTTATCAATAACTTGTCCTTGTTAACATAAAGGATTTTTGTCCTGTTCATGTAAAGATAGTCTTCATATCGGGTCACTTTAATTGATACTCTTCGAATCTACGTGATATTTAATAATCGTATCTTTTAACCAATTCCAATGTTCATAATCATTTAATACCCAAATATCCATTCCTCGTGGGATCATTCGAGAAAAACACACAAATGTTTTACCCATTTCAAATAGATTGATAAAAAATGATAGAGTAATCTAAATTATATTAAATAAACTCATGAAATACATGACCAAACTAGCTCCCTATTTGTAGATACAATATCAAATACTTATGGTAATAATAGTAACTCGGTACACAAGTTATCGCTAAACTAATACGGTAATAATAATAATTAATACTAATAATATCTTCGAAATTTTCCTCCGGATCCATCTCAATACCTCCCTTAAGTCGGAGCATGCATCCAAAATGCCCAACTGGTAAGTGTATGCTCAAATTGTTTTCGTCCAAGAGCCTTACAAGATATCCAATTTATCGGGTAAGAGGGAACACGAGACGCATTTAATCGTGCCATCCAACACGCATCCTCAAGAAATGACAATCGATCTCAATATGCTTGGTGCGCTCGTGAAATACTGGATTTTGTGCCAAATGAATGGCCGACTGGCTATCACACACCAAGCCGCAGGGACGTGTGTGAGGTACACCAGCACTCGGTAGCCACTTCAAATCCATTTTAATTCACACGTGAAGAATTCCATTGAACGATATTCGCCTCCATGTATGAGTTTAATAGTTACTTGTTTCTTCGTCTTCCAAGAAACAGGAGAAGAGCCAAGAAACACAATCCACCCGTAAAACGTAATCCATTTGTAGCAGTCGACAAATACCTTTAACCGAATCACACCACCCCGTAAGCTGCAAATCCGACTCTGTGGGTAGAAGAATACCCTGTCCATGACACCCTTTCAAATACTTGACTACTCGCAATGCAGCTAACCAATGATCCATACGAGGCTCATGAAGAAACCAAGCACAAACATGAACCTAAATGCCAAATCAGGCCTAGTGAAAGACGGATACATCAACCGACCAACTAAGTGACGGTATCTCCACATCACGCAGAGGAGCACTTGTCGAACTAGCCAACCTGTGATTCTGCGCCATCGGGAAGCTCGCTGTGTTTGGCCCCGCAAACCAAATTTTCGTAATAATATCAAGGACATATTTCCGTTGACTCAGAAATATGCCTTCGTGGCTACGGGCAACCTCCACTCCCAAAAAATACTTCAAAACACCTAAATCTTTCATATGGAAACAAGAGGACAAATATTGCTTGAAGCTGGAAATCGCAGCGGAATCGTTACCTGAAATGATTAAATCATCGACATACACAAGGACATGTAGTTGCACCTGGCCATTACACAATGTGAATAGAGAGTAGTCGGAGTATGACTGGACAAAACCATATTTGCAGGGCTGTAGCAAGTTTCGAAAACCAACACCATGAGCCTGCTTCCCAACCTATACAGAGACTCAGGCAAATTTCTTGGTAAACTACAGACTAGGTTGACTCTGATAACCTGTATGCAATTTCATGTAGACTTCTTCAGATAAATCCCCATGAAGAAAAGCATTATGAACGTCCATCTGATGTAGCTCCCATTGCTTCACGCCACCGCAACCGCTAAGAAAAAACTCGAACCGTACCATCTTCAAGAACGGAGCAATGTATCTTTATAATCAATGCCTTCGACCTGATGATTACCAAAGACAACCAAACGAGCTTTAAACCTCTCAATACTACCATCAGAGTTATATTTTACCTTATAAACCCATTGAGTGCCCAAAGCCTTTTTGCCCGTCAAGTACCAACCATACTCCACGCCCCATTTGGCCCTCCAACGCCGTAATCTCCTTCTACATCGCCGCCACTCAAAATCTAACATGGCCTCTTTAAAGAATTTGTCTGCACTGCAGCTACAACCGCAAGAAAAGTTCTATGCCCAATGTAAAACGACATGTTTACCGACGCTAATAGGATAACGAAAGTACCGGCGACCGGTATTACCGGTGAGGACGGACTTATCTTTTGAACGCATTCGTGACGAATCTCGAAGCTTAACCGACGGTACCGAGTTCGCTTGCCTCCGCCTCATATCCGGTATCTTTCACCATTACTACGCCACTAACACTACTCCCCTACATGCGCTGCCTGGGTGACAAGTGGAGCCGGGCAGCCTCACCCAATGCCTCACCGTAACGGGAAAGAAGTACGCCGCCGCCCCACCGCGACGCCAGCATCCCGGCCCATCTGAGCAAGCCGCCGCCAGCGACTCAAATATGTGCACCGATGCTCCCCGCCTCCTCTTCAATTGACGGACACTCATCCTCGAACACTCGTATAATTATCTATACTCAACACTTTCACTAACGACTATGTGGTCGGCTCTGGAAAGAAAGAGCATACAGGAAATTCGGTTTCATAGAACACAACATCACGAGACACAAAATACGACTTCGAATCCAAATCAAACAACTTCCACCCCTTTTCCCATTAGGGGTACCCCACAAAAAATACAAATCCATTTACTACTTAATTATGAAATTTATCCAATCGAGATTTTTGGTCATGAGCGAAGCATAACGAACCAAAGACCCGTAATTCAGAGTAGGATGGGGCAACATTATGTAACACTTCATAAGGCGACTTAAACTTTAACACACTAGAGGGAGTACGATTAATTAAATACCCAGCTGTTAAGATACACTCACCCCAAAATTGGATAGGCAAATTAGCCTGGAACCTCAAAGCACGTCCTATCTCAATATGTCTATGCTTACGCCAACTCTCCCATTCTACCGAGAGCACTAACACACGAAGTTTGAAAAAGGATTCCCTGAGTGGAAAAATAATCGTGAAGACAAAAAAATTCCGTACCATTATCACTGCGTACTATTTGAACCTTAGCATGAAATTGGAGATCAACCATCACAAAGAATTGCATAAAATATTTGGAAACCTCAGTTTTATCAACTAGTAAAAATATCCAAACAAAGACGAAAAGTCATCCAAGATTACAAAAATATCTAGCACCACAAGAAGATACTATATTATAGGTCCCCATTGCATCACAATGAATCAATTCAAACAACGAAAGTGGCCTTATGTCTACTATTATTAACGAAAGAACTGAGAATGTTTGAACATGATACACTATATGTGCTTTATTCGACAACCGACAAGAATCAAAGAAAAAGGTGCCCCTAACTACTTTGTCCACGATGACCAAGCCGCCGATGCCATAAATCCCGAGCGCCTTCCTATCTCACATGCAAAGAACTGCATATCGAATACTACTAAAAGTAGTAAAAGTCCGTCCTGCCGCTAACCGAGCCCAATCAGCTCCTCGAGGCGGGTCTTATAATGCAACCATTCTTAGTAAATTTAATCACAAAAATTGAAAGAATCAGCCATCAATACATAAATCAAATTGCGTGTAAACCGAGGTACATGTGACATCACGAATTTAATGCTAAGAAAGATACATATTACCACGCTTTTAACAAATTTAGAAATTTGACCGTCTCCAGGCCGACCTGATAACCGCTATATCGATTACCCATCACATAATAAACCCAAGTCACCAAGAATACTTTATCTGGTGCACCGTAATCAATAATCCAATTGCTTATAAATAACTTACCAAATGCATTTGTCACAGAATTAATGTCAAAATTACCTTAAGGGAAATAAGTTTCTACCACCAAGCAGACGGACAACCCATCCTGGCCAAGCCACCCGGAACATCGACGAAGCACACAGCCGAACCAAATGAACTCTCCTTGCAATCACTGACGGCATTACCACGGCCACGACCACCCCGAACTAGAGGCACCCGCCACTACCGCCACGCCTGTGACGCAACACCGGCCAAATGACTCAAGCTTTCCACGCCTCATCCCTCCTCGAAACCCGTACTGAAAATTAAGACACATCGTGTCTTAACGTATTTACAATAAGCACATTTGGGCGAGAATCAAAGCGGTAGGTACCTCAAAGGGGCGGTGGAACTCAAATATAAATAAGACGACACCAAGACGATTTAAGGTTTGAAGCCTGAAGTTGCTCTTTCCCTGAGCATAGCGAAAAATGCCCTAAGCATTTATCAAGCCTCGATACTACGATAAAATGATAGAAGAATCTAAATTATATTAAATAAACTCATGAAATATATGACCAAAAATAGCTCCCTCTTTATTTATAGATACAATATCAAATACTTATGGTAATGATAGTAACTTGGTACACAAGTTATTACTAAAACTAATATGGTAATAATAATACTAATACTAATAATATCTTTCCTGGGAATTTTCCTGACCATCTCAATATGTATCCATCGCCTTACGATTATCACGAATCTACCATTACCACATCCATGTACTACGGATTAAATATGTATATTTCTTCTAATTAATTTTGGAACACTATCAGCCGTGATTGTAAGGATGATCGCTTCGGGCGCCGATCAATAATATCCACGGCTAACAGATCATACCTACAATGTAGGCTAAAGAGCAACGTGGACAAGAAAGTTAATCCTCCTCCAACATCTGTCGATCTGAATACATAATAGAAACACGATAAATTGTCCCTCAAATGGAACATATAGAAGTTTGAATCGTGACAATGGACTGTGCTAATAGGACCACATGTATATCCATGACCACGGGGTATTGGAATAACTCTACTCTTGCATGAATTAGGGTTCACAACAATAACACATGTATTTGAATGACACGTAAAAACAAGTAATCCACCAAAGGAATATAGAAGATCAGGATGATACTTATTAAAGTTCATCCAATTCTTCAATTTGAACTTATTCAACTTTTTATTGTTGAGGGAAAAAAAATTATTTATAGTAGGATTAGACCAGACGAAAGGAAAAATCTTGTTTCTATCACTTGTAATGCCATTAGTATAATACTTGTTAACCAACTGATGGCCAATAACATTGGTGGAAGCTCTCATGGTCTTGGATTCAATTAAATGACGAGACGAAGCAAGAGTATACAATTGCTTGCACACTCTCCGACATCTAAGGACATCAAAAGAGGGAAGCCTACTTAAGATTTGTCTCAAGCAATCATCTGGAAGATCAATAAGAGTAGTAATACCCTTCTCCTCGTGTGAACCAATAAATAAATGATTTTGAACCAAGTTAATTAATCTCTCTAATAATAACATTGATGAGTGATGCAAAAAATCTGGAATCCGTAAATGTATGAGAAACAATGATGGAAAATCGTGAGTGAAACTCATGCTCGACCTTCATATATATAGACAAATAGTAGTCGTGCAAGTAGAATCAATCTTATTAATTACAATGAATTACATAATAAACTACTCGTATATGTATATCAACTCATAATATTTCAAAGTGTAATTTTATGCATTTATTGTTGAGTTTGAAACGATTTTTCGGAGTTGTCAGTTGATATAGGGAAAATACTATTAATGTTTAATGAGGATAGACATATCAAGAATATATATTTGGTACACTATTCTTTAAATAAAAATATTTACTCAAGTTCAAATATTTGTATTACAATTTTAAGTTGAAGATCTCAAAATTTAACTACTCGTATATATCAACTCGTAATATATCAAAGTGTAATTTTATGCACTTATTTGATTATATTCTCAGGAATGATGATGAGTCATATTTTAAATTTATTGGAATTTGTTGAGTATATCTCCATTTATTGCAGACACAGTTATTATTTTGCACAAACAATTAATAGGTTGAGATATTTTTTCATGCATATAATTACGCGCGAATCCATAATTTAAAAGATTGGTATTTATTTTATTTAATTATTATGTACAACTTTCAATTTTGATAATGATGCTGATAATAGCAATTCGGTTATCAAGTGTACTGAACACTTATTTCATTATAAAAGTCATCAAACAATCATTAAACGATAGCAATTAACCAAGAGTATTTGTATTCTGGAATAATTCTTTATAATACAAGATATTCAATATTTTCTACTTTATAGAGTGAAATGAAAAAATGAGACTCCTTTAAAATTTTTTGATATAAAATGAGACTCCTTTAAAATATTTTGATATAAAATAATTTTTTATTATTTTGGTAATACAAGTATAAAAATTATCAATTTATTTTTCAAATAATTAGAATATTGAAGTATTTTGAAATTAAGTTGACAAAATATTATTTCTATTTTATAATTAGTTTTTGTTATCTAAAAAATGAAATAAAAAAGTTAGAATACTATTAAAACTTAATGAGCATAGGCATATCAAGAATATATATGTGGTACACTATTCTTTAAAGAAAAATATTTACTCATGTTTAAAAATTTGTATTACAATTTTAAGTTGAAGATCTCAAAATTTAAAAACCTCCAAATGAAAATATTGGGTTAATAGTAATATAGTTAAAAGGAGTTGCCTATTAATAAACATTTAAAATATATGTCAAGTATTGAAAATTTTAGTACTTATTGAATATCATAACATAGACTATCAAATTTCATAGTTAGAGTTTGTGGTACTTAATTTTTTTTAATGGAGACCCACAATTACTACTCTTTGAATGCGCACTGAATAAATTTCAGAAATTGAACCCAGACAAATGTAATGAAAGACCTGTTAGTTAACCATATCTACGTATTCATGTGAATACCCTACATATGTGTTGGGTCCGTCTGGGGGAGGGGGCAGAGGGCCCTAGCTTTTTAAAACTTAAGTAAATACTACATCATATTTTCACATTTGTCTTTTTATGGTCAAAGATTAACAAACTTTACGATCTTAATTGACATCCAAAACTTTTATTTGAATCAAAATTATCAAGTTAATAGTAAAGTATATTGAAAATAATACATATTGATTTTTTTTTAAACAAATATATAACACATTAAAAGTTATTTGAGTTCAAAATTAAAAAGAAAAATCAACTCATTAAAATCAAAATGTGACAATCTTTTAGGGACGGAAGGAGTAGTATATATCGCATAAGAAAAAGCAAGTAGATCTTTGGCTCAGTTGGTAGAGAAACAGCCTAACCACAATATGTGTGTGGGTTTGAGTTTGGTAAGTGGCATTTTTTTGTATTAGTTTGTTGTAGTTGGTAATTTCTATTCCTTTTTAACTCTTTTTTTTTTCTTTCAGTTTTGTCCTTTATATTTATGTTTTCAAACTTTGCCATCCCTTTCTATTTATCCTTGTTCCGTCCCTGGGTCGTGGTTGGCTGGTTAGTGGCATAGGTAGTTTTTTTTTTTGTTAATTAGCGATGATAATATTTCAAATACAAGAGTATTACAACTTATGAAATTATTACAAATTTAAAGTTCTTTTGCTAACTAATAAAATGTTAGAGAAATATACAGTTTAGAGAAATATGTCACCACTGAGATTCCAACCCAAAACCTCTTGGTTGGAGGCTTGGAATAGATATTACTAGGCTAGAAGTTATGTGCAGGCATAAGTAAATTCTTAAACACCATGTTTAAATGATTGTTGGCTTTTAGATGATGTTGTTTAGGTTTATCATAAATTGATATATTCATTAGAACACTGAAGCGAGATTATCCCCAAGAATTTTCATTGCTTTATAGCCCAAAGTAGATTCGTTCTACTATCATCTCAATCCAATAATTTTTTTTTTTAAATATTTAACTTTAAAAAATGGCGTTGGGAATAATATATATGAGTTGTTTTTTAAAATTTCGCCATTGTAAGGATGCAATCTCATTATATCACTGGTAATGGTAACAAGAAGAATACTTATGTTGAGGAAGATTTTGGGAAATTTCATCTTATTCATCTAAGATTCCTGGATATTTGTGGTATGTGGATTTGAGGTGTTATCAAAAGGTTCTATATGAAGAGAACATTAAATAGCCTAGTGGTTAGGAGGTATTCCAGTGACTTAGAGGTCCTGAGTTCGATTCTCATTGTAAGGGGCGGTGGGTGGGTTTTTTTGAGAAAAAAAAAAGGGTTCTATATGAAGGATTATAAAAGACATATATATGTGTGAAAACTAAAGATTCATTAAAATTTGTATTCATTAATTGTTCGATTAAAAAAATGCAAATTAGTCAAATATTACATAGAATATTTCCTAATTAGTGCTAACTTGAGGATACTATAACATTGAAATTTAGTTCATCAAAGAGAAGATGTTAATGGCAACACATTCATATATCAATTATTATGACATGAAAAGAATTATAAATATTTGAGCTAACTGACCATTTAGTGTTAAAAAGTGGGATCAAGTTATATTTTGATCCGAAAAAGTGGTTATTTGTGTGTGTGGTTTATTCTCCAATTTGGACACATACACAAATAATGGAATTAACGTTTCGGGAAATTAGGGACCAAAGCACACTCACATAGCCACTTTCTACTTTCTAGGAATAAATTCAACTTTTGAACCATCGGAAATTTTTGATGTATTTATGTAACTACCTACTCCCAAACAGTATTACAACACACAGCTAAAACATCCCACAATCGTAAATCAATCACAATCGCCGACAAGGCCACAAACATATCAAAAAAATAGTGCCGACCGGTAGCCACATAATATAATAAAAGACAAGCGCCACATAATTCAGAAATATAGGCTGGGAGCCTAAGCTGTTACTACCTCCAGCAATCTGCAGAAACGTAAATCACAGTTAACACCACAATTATGATGGTATTTGGCCCTCATAATCATAACACAAATGACAATACATCATTCCTTACATAATCACACCCCACACAATACGAGGCGAACTTAACAAAATAATCTATATAAAACTACTATACCGTCAGAGGATACTAATTCAGGAACT
This sequence comes from Lithospermum erythrorhizon, assembly GCA_019722365.1. Classification (NCBI taxonomy): domain Eukaryota; kingdom Viridiplantae; phylum Streptophyta; class Magnoliopsida; order Boraginales; family Boraginaceae; genus Lithospermum; species Lithospermum erythrorhizon. The sequence goes on along the minus strand of JADFUC010000737.1, from coordinate 37,933 downwards.
ATTTCTAAATGTATAATCACGGATAAACTATCAAATTATAACCTAATCTTATACAACCCAATCAATTCTAAATTCCAGCATCTTATCACTTTCTTACTAAACCAACTTTATAAAGTCATTGAATCACCAAGTCCATAATTGGGTCAATCTATACCCGAAATATCAATTATAACTCAACTCGGAATTTTCAATTTTTCAACATAATACCCTTTTAATAAATTTTTAAATCACCAATTCTAAGAATATAACAACTATAATAAGGTCTCAACACATAACCCTCCTACACATTTAAAGTTTTAGAAAATATCAACCCAAATCAAAAACCTAAAAAGTCAACTCGACCATAACGTCCTCAAACGATCTCTAAATCACGAATTCGTCACTTATATACGTCGTAGGACCCATAACTAACCAAGATTTATCATAAAACTCAATGATGTAAAAGTCAACTAAAAGTCAACATTCTCAAAACCCAAGAAATATCTCGAAAGACTTGAAATTTCTTACCTTAACTCAAGAGACGATTTAAGAGAATAACATTCTACAAATTATTTTAGTCATGCAGACAAATCAAGCAGAAATGGAAAAATGTCTGCGAAAGTACATTTTCTACCAAATAAGTTGTCTCTTTGACGACAAGGAGGATATGTATGACATATTTAAAAAACTCGAGTCCCGCTCGCTTCAAGTTAATTCTCCCATTATCGCACTTAAATCAAACCGATTTCAAAAGACAAAATTCTTCCATGGAAAAACACTACTAAATTATAAAATTAAAAATTTTTATTTAAATAATATTATCATCAAAAAATTTTTTTTATACTATTCCTCATGTCCAACCGACCGAATTTATTTATTTATTATTTTTTTTGTAACGGTTATTACATTACGATTCGAAAGTACATATGTACTCTAACGTGTGTATTAACATAATTAACACCAAATTGTATTAGCACCATAGTAGAAGCCCTCAAGTAGACGTATTTATATCTTCTTATTATAAATATTTTCTATTCACCAATAAATATAAATCCTTCAAGGTAAAGGACATTTGTAATATCTTCTTATTCTTATTATAAAAGATGAGTAAATTTGTATGAAGATAAAAAATTAAAAGAAAGCTAATCTACTTGAGCGATAGATAAGAAATTGACATAATTTATTTATAAAAAAGATGAAAAATAAAATGTCACATGCTAAAAGAATAATATGACATCATTTCTTTTTTCTCTTAATAAGTTACATACAATTTGACTTCATTTCCCATTTGCTAAGATCGTGAAACAAGTAACATAGTCTCCATCCTATAACGTAGGATAATTTTTTTTTTGAAAATTTCATAATTGGTTTCTTTTTATCAAATTAAAAAAAAATGAGAAAAACTTATGTATATTTGTAAGATAATTTTTTTAATTTTTGTGTAAAATTAAAATGAACGTTAGAAACGGGATGAATTGAAAGAGTTTTAGTTACTTTCATCCAATTTTGTTTGGCCACTTTAGTACTTTTAAGCTTAAAATTTTACAAAAATCAACTTTTATCTCACATTACTCCATTTTACTTACAAATTTGGAACTTAATTTGAAATTTTTTATTTTAGGAAAGTCGCCACAGAAATTGGACGGAGAGAGTATTTTTTTTCCCTTTAAGTTCTAATCAATGAAAAAAATTATTATTAAATTCAACAATTTTTAAGTGAAAATAAGTTTTTACAAATAATATTATTTAAAATGTTTCTGTGTAATTATGGAAAGGTGAATAATGAAAGTTAGTTGTTGAAATGATCTTAGAAATCAAAAGTTGGGGATATAGTCCGTGATAGTGGCTTTAAGGTTATGCTCGGTCCTTGTTATGACCAGACATTAAAAACTAACAAACAGAGCAATAGTTTCACATTCCAAATTAAAATCATTATATTTCACTACATCCTTTCTTTTTTCATTCACTCAATTCTTACCTCTATTTTACCATTATAAAATTGGCGGAAATCAAAAGAGAAATAGAGCGAAATATGATAATTTTGACTAAAATGCTGAAAGTTACACCACCCATTTTGGTGTTAGTTTTAACAACACACTATATCAGCCGATCAAAACGCAACATCAAAGCCACTATTGTGAAGTAAATTTCAACTTTGAATTTTTCGACTAATTTGCAATTTCTGCTCCACTATCTCGGTACTCATTTCATCAATTAACTTTCGTAAAACAATCCATTCAATATTTGATTTTATTTTAAGATCATAGATATACAAATTGACATTTAAAAAACATTAAAGACCTTTAAATAATTTGAAAATTTATGGACCCAATTAACATTAAGAAAAACTTGAAGTTAAGCACAAGAAGGCTACAAATTGGTATGTGTTAACTCCTTCCATCACATGATGATCATAGTCTAAATTTACTACTCCATCCATTTCCCTTTATTTATCTTCCTAGTCATTTGCACATGTGATTAAGAAAATGAAAGAAGAAAAAGATATCAAAATGAGAAACGATAATTAATTGAAACTATATCATTGTCAAGTTGATAATTTTAATAACAAAGGTAGACAAAAGTACATTGAAATGAATTATAATTTCTACAAGAATTTGAAATAAAAAAATTAATCTAGAAACACAAAGAGCATGTAACTGAGGAGTACTTTAAGGAAGTTAAACGTTAATCTCAAAAGATTGTTTAGACTATTACAATATATTTCTTACTATTTTGTAATATAAATCTTCTTTATTTTATTACTTTATAGTTATGTATTAACAATCTTTTTTCTCTCTAACTTCTACGCATATTTATCATATTTATCCAAAATAAATGAAATAAGATAGGAGTAAAATTTTTAATACAACACAATTAAATTTTTTTTCTTTAAATTGTTATCAAACAACTTTATATATGCAATATTCAAAGGTCTATTCAATATTTAGTCATTAATAAGGTAAGCCTGTAAAAATATAGAAAATCAATCAATCTAAAAAATCATCATACCATTTTTTTTGAGATAAAAGACATCAATGAATAAATTTATCGTAAACATGCAATACAAGTACGCATATGCATTAGCACGGCCTTAAGAGAAAAACTAAGTATTTTCCAAATGTAATTATATATTCGGAGGCCAATATGTAAATTAGGGTCGAAAGTTGTGTGTTTGAAAATGTAATTTCAACATTTAGGTGATTTTATCTTTAAATCATCAATCAAAATATATAATATAATCTTTTGCACATGGCTTCTAGCCTAATATCGTTTCTCTAGTTGTAATAGTTAGCAAAGAAGTCTCAAATTTGTAATACTCTCTCAAATACTCTTGTATTAAATAATATTATCGCTAATTAACCAAAAAAATAAATATAATACTTTCGAGAGAACATAATTCGTAATAATGATTAATCAACGAGCCAATCAAAGTATAAGTCTAATAAATCATTCAAGAATGAAAAATAATCATCGCTGCTGAATAGTCAAAACTCGAACGAGAAGTTAATTATATGTGTAATTAACACATACATAAGCTTTCCTCGATATGAATAATGTCATTATCATGAATTTTGCATAGTATTATTAGTCAAATTTAAAGAGGATATAAGTTCAACAATTCACCTTATCAATAACTTGTCCTTGTTAACATAAAGGAGTTTTTTTCCTCGCTGACAGAAGATAGTCTTCATATCGGTCACTTAATTGATACTTTCCTCGAATTAACGTGAATATGAATATCATCGTATTCTAACCCAATTCCAATGTGCATAATCATTTAATACCCAAATATCCATTCCTCGGGTGGGATCATGAGAAAACACAAATGTTTGTCCATTTCAAATAGATCCATCATCTCATGATTATCACGAATCTACCATTACCACATTCCATGTACTAATGGACGGGCATAGTGCATTCTTCGTAATTAATTCCTTGAAATACCATCACAAATAAGTGATTGCAAAGCGATGAACACTGTTTCTCTCAAGCGCCGATCACGAATATTAACTATCCAATGTAAATTCATCCACGACAATGTGATCATACCTACATATAGGGCTAAAGAGCAACGGGATACAAGTTAATCCTCCTCCATAACGCTTCCGGTTGTCATTCGAATACATAATAGAACACGATAAATTGTCCCTCAAAAATTTGGAATATATATAAGTTTGAATTCCGTGACAATGGATGGAAGAATAGACCATGTATATCCATGACCACGGGTGTCGGAATAACTCTACTTGCATGAATCGGGGTTCATAAATAATAACACACGATTGGAATTAAAACAAGTAATCCACCAAAGGAATATAGAAGCTCATGATGATACTCATTAAAGCTCCAATTCCTTCAATTTGAACTTATTCAACTTTTATTGCCGAGGAAAAAAAATTTATTTATAGTAGGATTAGACCGCACGTAAAGGAAAAATCTGGCTTTTATCACTTGTAATGCCATTAGTATAATACTTCTGCACCAATCGGCGGCCACAATACTGGGTGGAAGCTCTCACAAGCTCGGGGATTCAATTAAACGAACACGAGACGAAGCAAGAGTATACAATTGCTCGCATTACCCTCCGGCCATCTAAGGACATCAAAAGAGGGAAGCCTACTTAAGATTTGTCTCAAGCAATCATCTAGAAAGATCAATAAGAGTAAAGAATAATTTCTTTCCTCGCGTGAACCAATAAATAAATGATTTTGAACCCCGCTAATTAATCTCTAATAATAATATCGACGAGTGATGCAAAAAAATCTAGAATCCGCAATGTGCTGAGAAAACAATGATGGAAAACCATGAATGAAACTCATGCCTCTAATCTTCATATATATAGTCAAATAGTAGTCAAGTATAATCAATCTTTTTTACTCATAATGAATTACATAATAAACTACCGTATATATATATCAACTCGTAATATTTCAAAGTGTACTTTATGCATTTATTGTTGAGTTTGAAGCGATTTTTCAAAATTGATACAGAAATACTATTAAAGCTTAATGAGCATAGACATATCAAGAATATATAGCGTAATAATTATTCTTTATCGTGAAATACAAGTAATACATTGCAATACAAGTACAAGATATGCGCATTACACGCCAAAGAGAAACTAAGTATTTTCAAAATGTAATTATATATTCGAGGGTCATTATAAATTGGGGTTGAGTTAGGTGTTTGAAAAATGCAATTTCAGTAGAGGGTGATTTTTATCTTTAAATCATCAATCAAAATATAAGACAACTTTGAGACATGGCTTCTAAATTTATAATCGTTTTCTAAATTGCATAGTTAGCAAAGAGTCTATTTTGTAATACTCTAAATACTCTTATTAAATAATAGTATCGCTTAATTAACACAAAAAAACATAATATAACTCTTTAAGAGAACATAATTGTGAATAATGGTTAATCAATGACCCAATCAAAGTATAAGTCTAATAAATTTATTCAAGAATGAAAAATAATCATCACAAGTGAATTGTCAAACTTCCAAATGCAGGACGAGATGTGAATTTGAATCGCATACATATAAGCTTCTCGATATGAACTAATGTCATTATCATGAATCTTTTGTATAGTATTATTAGTCAAATCTAAAAGATATAACTTCAATGAACACCAATTTATCAATAATAACTTGTCCTGTTAACATAAAGGATTTTAGTCCTGCTCATGTAAAGATGGTCTTCTATATCGGCTTTACTAATTGATACTCTTTCGAATCTACGTATTACGAATACTGCATCTTTTAACCAATTCCAATGTTCATAATCATTAATACCCAAATATCCATTCCTCAAAGTGGATCATTTGAGAAAACACAAATGTTTGTCCATTTCAAATAGATTGATAAAAAGTCGATAGAAAGAATCTAAATTATATTAAATAAACTCATGAAATATGACCAAACTAGCTCCCTATTTGTAGATACGGCTATCAAATACTTATGGTAATAATAGTAACTCGGGTACACAAGTTATTGCTAAAACTAATATGGTAATAATAATTAATACTAATAATATCTTCGGAAATTTTCCGATCCATCTCAATACCTCCCTTAAGCTCGGAGCATGCATCCAAAATGCCCAACTCGAAAGTAGACGCCAAATTGTTTTCGCCCAAGAGCTCTTTGTGAAGATATCCGCTAGCCGACGGGTAGTAGTAGAAATACGACGCATTTAATCGTGCCATCCAATACTGCATCCCGAAGAAAATGACAATCGATCTCAATATGCTTGGTGCGCTCGTGAAATACTGGATTTTGTGCCAAATGAATGGCCGACTGGCTATCACACACTGCCGCATTGACGCGCGAGTATACCAAAGCACTCGGTAAGACCCTTCAACCATTTTAATTCACACGTGAAGAATTCCATTGAATCATATTCGGCCTCCACATGTATTTAAATGAGCCATTACTACTCTGTTTCTGGTCTTCAAGAAACAGAGAAGAGCCAAGAAACACAATCCACCTAAAATGTAATCCATTTGAGCAAATTAGCCCAATCCTAATCACACCACCCCGTAAGTCGCAAATCCGACCAGGTAAGAATACCTCGGGCCCAGACACCCTTTCAAATACTCGACTACTGTAATGCACGAATCCAATGATCCATACGAGGCTCATGAAGAAATCATGCATAAACATGAACCGAAAATGCCAAATCGTGCCTAAGTGGAAAGATTACATATATCAACCGACCAACTAAGCCGACGGTATTCCACATCATGCAAGAGGAGCACTTATGAGTCGAACTAGCCAACCTGCGGATTCTCAAGGCGCATCGAAGCTCATGCCTGGGCCCCCGCAAAAACCAAAATATTATCAAGGGCATATTTCATCGACTGTAAATATGCCTCGTATACGCAACCTCCAATTCAAAAAAAAATACTTCAAACACCTAAATCTTTCATATATGGAAACAAAGAGGGACAAATATTGCTTCACTGGAAACGTGAACGAATCGTTAATTCGAAATGATTAAATCATCGACATACACAAGCAGATACAGCAAATTGCACTCGGCCATTACACAATGTGAATAGAGAGTAGTCGGAGTATGACTGGACAAAACCATATTTGCGCAGGGCTGTAGCAAGTTTCGAAAACCAACACCGAGGAGCCTGTTTCAACCCATACAGAGACTCAAGTACTTTGCAAACTGTACCAAAGCCGATTGATAACCTTAGGCGGCAATTTCATGTAGACTCTTCAGATAAATCCTCATGAAGAAAAGCATTTAACGTCCATTCACGTAGCCCTCTATTGCTTCACACAACCGCAACCGCTTAAGAAAACTCGAACTGTGAACTATCTTCAAGAATCTGAGCAAATGTATCTTTATAATCAATGCCTTCGAATTCGATGATTACCAAAGACAACCAAACGAAGCTTAAAACCTCTCAATACTACTATCGAAAGTTATATTTTTACCTTATAAACCTACTGAAGGTCTAAAGCTTTTTGCCCGCCGGCAACTCAAATCCATACCCATGTCCTATTGTCCTCCAACGCACTTCCTTCTACACGCTTTCGCCACTCAGGTCTAAATATGGCCTCTTTTAAAAGAATTTGTTCGCACTGCAGCTATACCGCAAGAAAAGTTCTATGCCTACCGTAAAAAACGATTACAATTTCATCGAATGCTACAATAGATAACGAAAATTCGAGATCGAGAGTGACTCGTGAGGACGGACTTATTTTGAATAAAGATTCGTGGATTTAACTGCTTAACCGACGGTACCCAGTTCGGCTTTCGTCGCCTGTTGTCTCGCACCACCATTACTTACGCCACTAACACCACTCCCCATACGCTGCCCAGACAAGTGGAGCCGGCAGCCTCACCTAACGCCTCACTGCACGGGGAATAAGCATGTCATTGCCCCACCGCGACAAGCTACCAAGATCCCGGCCCATCTGCAACTGAGCAAGTCACGCCTTCAGCACTCCAAATGGCGCACCGATGCTCCCCGCCTCCTCCCTTCCACCGGACGGACACTCATCCCTCGGAACACCTCGTAAGCACCATCTATACCAACACTTCACTAACGACTATGTGGTCGGGTCGCGGGACGGAAAGCAAGCAGCATATGGAAATCTGCTCTATAGAACACAACATCACGAGACATAAAATACGACTTCGAATCCAAATCAAACAATCTCCACCCCTTTTCTCCCCTATAAGTGGTACCCCACAAAAATACACCCATTTACCACGTACTATGAAATTTTATCCGAGATTTTTGGTCATGAAGCGATAACTAACCAAAAGACCCGTAATTTAGAGTAGACGGGGCACATTATATAACACTTCATAAGGCGGTCAAACTTTAAATACACCAAAGTGGAGTACGATTAATTAAATACTCCAAACAAGTTAAGATACACTCACTCCTAAAATCGATGTGCAAATTAGCCCGAACCTCAAAGCACGTCCACATTCGCATTATGTCTATGCTTACGCCAACTCTCCCATTCTACTCCAGGAGTACCAACGCACGAAGTTTGGAAAAAGGATTCCCGAAAGGGAAAATAATCTAGCAGACAAAAAAAATTCGCATTATTATCATCATCAAGACTATTTGAACCTTAAAATTTAAATTAAGATCAACCATCACAAAAAATTGCATAAAATATTTCGAAACCTCAGTTTTATCAACTAGTAAAAATATCCAAACAACGAGAAAAGTCATCCACTATTGTCAAAAAATATCTAGCACCACAAGAAGATACTGGATTATAGGGTCCCCACAGATCACAATGAATCAATTCAAAACAACGAGTGGCCTTATGTTCACTATTAATGAAAGAACTGAGAATGTTTAGCCCGATTTATGTCAATTATTATATGTGCTTTATTCGACAACCGATGCTAACTAGAAAGTTAAAAGGTGTGCCCTAACTACTTTGTCCGACGGATTTACCAAGTCGTCACGCATAAATCCCGAGCCAGCCTCATTCACATGCAAAGAACTGACATCGTGAATACTACAAAAGTAGTAAAGTCCGGCCCTGCCGCTAACCGAGCCCAACTGTGCTCCTCGAGGCTGGTCTTCAGAGTAACGCAAACCATTCTTAGTAAATTTAATCACAAAATTGAGCACCGCCTAATCGGGTCACATAACCAAATCAGCAGTAAACCGAGGTACATACGTGACATCACGCAATGCACAAAGGGGAAGAAAGATACATTACCACGCTTTTAACAAATTTAGAAATTTGACCGTCCCGGCTACGACCGGATAACCAGCTATATCGACACTTATCACATAATAAAACTCAAGTCAACAAGAGAATACGATTTCAGGCACTGTAATCAATAATCCAATTGCTTATAAATAACTTACCAAATTTGTCGTCATAATTATCATCAAAATTACCTGCAGGAAATAAGTTTCTACCATCACAGACGGACAACATCCTGGGCTGCCCACCTCGAACATCGACGTACATAATACCGAACCAAATAATCCTCCTTGCACCGAACCAGCCTGGACGAGATTACCACGGCCACGACCAGCCGAACCAGAGGCACCAGCCACCAGCCCCCTGCCACGCCCAGACGCAACACTGCCAGCCCCTCGACCCAAGCTTCCACGCCCCCATCCCTCTGGAAACCCGTGCTTGGAAAAGCAAGACACATCGTGGCCCGAACGATGACACAAGATATTTTAACATGGTAATCAAAGTTTTCTAAGAAAATTTCCTCGGAAGGTGGAACTTATAGTCAAGACGCATATCCAAGACGCATTTTAAGGTTCTGAAGCTCAAGCTGTTTTTCCCGAGCATAAATAAAAAAATGCCCTAGTTACTTACCGCTCGATACTACATATAAAAAATGATAGAGAATCTAAATTATATTAAATAAAACTCATGAAATATATGACCAAAATAGCTCCCTATTTATAGATACAATATCAAATACTTATGGTAATTTATAGTAATCAAAGTACAAGTTATTACTAAAACTAATATGGTAATAATAATAATTAATACTAATAATATCTTTCCTCGAATTTTCCTGGATCCATCTCAATATGTATCCATCGCTCTTATGATTATCACGCCGAATCTACCATTACCACATCCATGTACTACGGACGGGCATAGTGTATATTTCTTCGCACTAATTCAACACTATCACGCCGTGATCAGAAGGACGATCTCCGGCTCGGGCGCCCGGATCGATTTATCATCCACGACAACAAAAAGATCATACTCATACGTAGGCGAAAAGAGCACGGACAAGCAGTTAATCCTCCTCCAACATCTCGTTGTTTTATTCAATACATAATAGAAATATCGATAAATTGTCCTCAAAATTTGAACATATGTAGTTTGAATTCCCGTGAGAATGGACGCAGTTAATAGACCACGATATCCATTTACCACAAAGGCTGGAATAACTCTACTCTCAGATGAATTGGGGGTTCACAACAATAACACATGTATTTGAATGACACGGAAACAAGTAATTCAAACAAAGTGAAGAGACGTCAGGATGATACTCATTAAAGTTCATCCAATTCTTCAATTTGAACTTATTCAACTTTTTATCGCTGAAAGGGAAAAAAAATTTATTTATAGTAGGATTAAACTGCATTTAAAGGAAAAATCTTGTTTCTAATACCAATGCCATTAGTATAATAATACTTAACCAACCACGGCCACAACATCGCTGCTTTCCTCATGCTCCGGGGATTCAAATTAAACGATTTAGACGGCAAGAGTATAATTGCTCGCATTACCTCCGATATCTAAGTGACATCAAAAGAGTGTTTACTTAAGATTTGTCTCAAGCAATCATCTCTGAAGGATCAATAAGAGAGTAAGAATACCTTCTCCTCGTATTTAACCAATAAATAAATGATTTTGAACCCTCGCACTAATCTCTAATAATACATCGATTTGTTTAATGCGAAAAAATACGGAATCCATAATGTACGAGAAACCAGCGACGGAAAACCGCAATTAAAACTCATGCTCGACCTTCATATATATCAGAACGAATTCGCCTGCCTCCCCGAGGTCAACGCCATCAACCTCGTATAATCGAGAGTCACTAACTACGGATAATAATAAAATGACTTCTTTTTACACTCAACAAAACAATATAACTCGGCCCATCGGCGAACTAACCAATAGTACAACAACACCGAAAATCATAATATAAATACACATCAAACAATTTGCTATACAACTCGAGTCAATAATGAAGGCTTATTACATACAATTTAAACTTCACATAAAGTATGACTGTTGAGGTCTTCAAGCCACCATCGCCATCTTCGCGGGTACGCAGCTACTCGGCCAATGCATCTCGGTCATTCCGCAACAACCTAGGCATAAAACGCCCGCCCATAGGGAAAATAGGAGCCGCCTGTGGGTGTCGAGTGAAAATAAATATCACGTAAGCTTAACTCACCCGATCAGCACAAGAATAATTTAGATTCCTCACCTATTTAAAGACTATATACCCCAAGAGGGTTATTTCATGTGCCTCTGCAAAAAATAAATCTTTTTACTTAATAACCTCCGACTAACTCCCGATAAACACAACACCACGTCAAAAATCTTCCTCAAAGCAGCCTCTCTAACCCTACGAGACATTCTTCCTATTTGTTATCTTTCGTAAGTATAGCTAATTTCCGATATAATATCCAACTCAACATACGACAACTCAAACATATATCTTGACATCTCATCACTCAAGCATACACCCTCCTACTTATCTTTAGTTCACCTTAAAGTGTTACTCCCGATTATAGTCATACCTCCTATGACATCTAAATGTTCCTCATAAGACCTTCCAAATATATTCATTTTCTTAATATGACTGAGCAATATATCTTAAATCAAGATAACCTAAGTACGGAATTATCTTCCCAAATTCTCCATTTAGTATACGGAACTCATTCACCTCAATGGTATCAGCGTCGTGGTTTTTCAGTCGTAACTTATTCTAAAGACATTTGAATCCAGTTTTTCACCATATATATATAAAAATATCATCAACATCATCGATGACAAGATAAACTTCGGGTTTATAATTTCTGTATCTAATGTTCTCATTCAAAAGGTATCTCATCCATTACCCACTTAATATATATATATAACATATCTACCAAAAGACAGTAATGCCGTCAAGGCTACAACTGAAAGTAAATACCGTATCCTGAATACAAAATAGTTGCCAACAAGGCTAACGTCTGAGAATGAAGTACAACCATATCAAAGTACCGCTGACAAAGACAACAACAAGATCAGGAATAAAACATCGTAGTCAAATATGAATCAAATACATATATACATGACTGCCGAATAAAGTCATACAACATAATTCCACAGAAGTCTCGCATAATACAATTTAAGATATAATGTAAGGGTTTCAAAGAAGCACACAATTCCGTAAAGAAATCAATAGATCAACAACAAAACTCTAGTCATCAAAACCTCCTATGTCTCATATCCTCACCAAAGATACCAACCACTAACGCGAATATACTCAACTGCCTACCTCAGGAACGGACTAATCAATAATAACCCGCACTTATACCGCAAAGATAAGGCCAAACCGCACTTATACACACAAAGTATATGCACACCGCACTTATACACACAAAAGTGATAGCGCACACGCACTCATACACTAAGACAAGGCACACCGCCTTATACACTAAGTATAAGGCACACCGCACTTATACACTAAGTATAAGTGCACACCCCACTTATACACTCAAGCATAAGGCACATATCGTCGTGACATCCCGCAATAAAGCGAGAGTCACCTAACCCCTAATCATCCCAACATAGGTCAAATCCCGATACCCAAGTCACCTCAAGTCATACATAACTCTAACCATCACCTCTCAATAACCAGCCTACTCTACTCCCAAACAATATCCAAGACATAGCTAAAAAACATTCACAATCGTAAGTCAAAACACAATCGCCGACAAGGCCACAGAATCATGTTTCGACAAGTACATAAACTTAAATATAAGCTTTCCGCAGTTCAAGCCTATTACTTACCTCAAGCAATCTTCAACGCCTACGTATCATAACCACATAATCATATAACAATTACATGTATATCATTCTCACATAATCATAACACAATGACATGTACATCATTCTCACACAATCATACCACAATAACATGTTCACATAATTTAAAGTAAGTACGTAAAGTAACAACAGTGAGATAAGTACTCACCTCGGTTCGCAATACGAAACGTCTCGCCTAATCGATCCAAGTGCCTTCTCACGTTCCGCGTCTAATCAAAACACCCGAAATTACAATTACTACTTATAACACAACTAATAATATAACATTCCACCTGCATATATAATCTCGTACCGATACCCCCAAATAACTCAACAAAAGTTCCCCCTACAACCTTATTCCAACTTAAGTTCGCAACCTTTCCTATTAATGATCGAGAACAATTACTAGTTTCAAAGTCCCTAACATTCCGATATTAACAACTAATCATCACATTTCTAATCATCATCTTTAATCTCAAATCAATCTACTATCCAACTTTACAAAAACTCGTAATATCCTAACATTCTCTACTCACGCCAAAATCATAACTTACACCTCTTCAAAACAACTCTAAATATAGTCCAAGAGTACACTTCTATCATTTAAAACAACACTATTTAGAAAAAAGTCAACAAAAGTCAACTATGATCCTCAACATTTTTCAACCCCATAAATCGATAAATTATCAACCGTTATAATGATATTCAGTTCTTAAATTCCACAATTCTATAACATAATAAACATCAAAGCTCAAAGTCAACTCAAATTCCCAAAAGTCGTAACATCCTCAAACACAAAATATACTCCAAAAGATTCGATCTTGCTTACCTCAAAACGTAGAGAATGATACCCGGAATCTCTCCCGAAATTTTGTGGACCGGCTCGCTAAATTCAAGAAAATCAAAAAAAATTTTGAGGTGAAACTTAAGGGGAATTTCGGCCATTAAGATGGAGGAAGAAAGAAGATGATTTGGATGATGATGACTAAGCTTAAGGATAAGTATAAAAAGGTCTCGTGGGGTCCGCACCAAAAATATCTCAAGACTTGCTCGCTTCTCGTTCGGTTTTCGGTTTAGTTTCTCGTCTCGGTTTAACAACACAACTCCAACATAAATTTAACTTCTAACCCCAAATAATATCATTCCATTCAATTAAAACTTTAAAATGCTCAAAACCGAAATATACTACCGACCGACCGATTCGCTGTATTTCGACTATTCGACTCCGATTTTTTTTTTTTTAAATACTCCACCGAGCAACTAGTATACTATTTCAATAATATTAGTACGGAACGAGTTATTACATATATACACAAATAGTAGTAGTCGTAAAAGTAGAATCAATCTTATTAATCATACGAATTAATAAACTACTCGTATATGTATATCAACTCGTAATATTTCGGGCTGAATTTTATGCATTATTGTTGAGTTGAAGCTTTTATTTTTTCAGAATTCATAGAAAATACTATTAAAGTTTAATGAAAGCATAGACATATCAAGAATATATATGTGGTACACTATTCTTTATCGTAAATGACGTGAAATTAATGCAATACAAGTACAAGTAGACGCCAAGATTACACGCGCAAGAGAAAACTAAGCATTTTCAAAATGTAATTATATATTCGAGGGCCATTATGTAAATTGGGGTCGAAAGTTAAAGAAGCTTGAAAACGAATTTCATGGCGAGGGTGATTTTATCTTTAAATCATCAATCAAAATATAATATAACTTTTGCACATGGCTTCTAGCCTAATATTGTTCTCAAATAAATAGTTAGCAAAAGAGTCTCAAATTAGTAATACTCTAAATACTTCAGATAAATAATATTATCGCTAATTAACAAAAAACATAATATAACTTCTTAAGAGAACATAATTGTAATAATGATTAATCAATGAGCCAATCAAAGCATAAGTCTAATAAATATTCAAGAATGAAAAAATAATCATCGCTGTTGAATAGTCAAACTTATGGAACGGTAAGACTATATGTATAATTAACGATACATATAAGTGACAACACTAATTTATGTGTTCCGGTCGAACCGGTCGTGTCAAGTAATATATAATGAATAAGAACGAGTATCGTCTCACAAATTCCAATATACTAATTACTAGGTCTTTTTCTTTATCCTTAATTAACTAATAATCAAAGAGTAAATTTAAATCTAGACTACTTAGCTAAATTGACTAAACAATTAAATTAGCTAATACTAACTGAATGCAAAAGTAGTGGATTGTATCTTTAATATTCAAGTATACTGTGACAATATGATCGCATCGGATCATCGTGATTCAATTCTAACTAGTAGTTACTTATTAGTTCATAACAAAAGATTCCTAAACAATTGATATTACTTCTCAGTTAACACCAATTAAGTCTCCTAAGTTAAAACTAACTATATCTCTACGATACTAAAAATAGAGATCTTCTTAACAACATATGCTTATTAAATTGCACATGGCATTACCTATATCTCATGGTAATTGAAATACGTTAGTTTCCGGACATTAATCTCGTAGTTTACAACCCTATCTCTAGCAATTAATCACTTATATGAACACTTAATATTGATATCAAGATATTAAATACTAATTATGCACAATAATCGTAATTATGAAACCGGAAATAAATTAACTCCAAAAAAATCAAATTATCTGATCCAACTACATCATGATCCTGACTAATAATAAAATTAGTTCATAATTGAAAATATAATGGAATAAAAGAAATTAATGGCAATCATCCTTAATAATAAAAATAACTTGAATTAAAAAATATTCAAACCCAATTAAAAAGTAATCAACTCCAACTTCCAATGGCGCGCTAAAAGTCTAAATAAAGTTGATGACTTCTTTTCCGGGAATTCAAAGTATATCTCTTTACCTAACTTCCTCATAGGCTCTTACAACCTAATAAAGGACGGGCCGAATCCCTTTATTCTTGATCATGACTCATGTAACTTTAGTGAACAAGCCATATCTTCAATTCAAGGCCCGATTCCTTCACTTTAACCGATAACCGCTTAAATTCAAATAAACGAAAACAAAGTTTGCAAATTATATCGGATTAAGCGTAAAATAACACGCCTAATACGTAATTGTGGCCTCAAAAACACTATATAATAAACACTTATCACACTTCACTTAAGTTCTTGCTTTGTCCTCAAGCAAATGACATAGAAACGGCATAAATTAAAAACATCCAAGGATTCTAAGTACTTCATATATCATCGAAGCTCGACAACAATCAATCGCTTAATAATGGTTTCCTACTTAAATACTGCACATCATCAATTCATCGAGTAGATAATCATATAATTCTCAAGTACTTCCTCACATCACTCAAATGTATCAAAGTGGTTACTGCTTACGCCAATTCTCAATCATGAATGTTTCCCTACCATATTGGTTATACATCTATCAACAATCCATCAACAATGCATGCAACATAAATCGTAAGCGTCTTTATAGGGTCAGAATGAGGCTTAGTATGTGAAGTGGTAGATAAATATTTGGCTCGACTTTAATACTGAGGAGACGCATGAACTCAATCACCTTATGTCAAAACAGTAATGCCTAAACAATTCACACCTCCTCTTTCAACCCACATTCCACATCGTGATTTAAGTACCATCCTTCACTAGCTTATATTACTTGTATTTTTTCTTAAGTTTTTTTTTTTTCAAAGACACCCATAAAACATCAAAGACACTTTCATAATTCAGCTGAGACACAATTTCTTTTCACTTCGAGATCATATTTCACTATGTACTTCCACTTTTTTTTTTTTTTTTCTTTATTTTCCAACCTTCCAATGTTTTCTCCTTCCCCACACTCGATTAATTCAAACTCTAACAAGCCACAATTCAAATACAGATAATTCAAAATTACACACACCTATAGGACAACATGGTTAATAAGGCTTATAGGCTTATAAGCGGTATAATCACAAAAAGAAAGCGCCTCTTTCAGCCAAGCGGGGTTCACTTGAGCGGATAATATGACTGCTAGCCTTTTTAGGATAACGTGGATTATAACCTAAACGCCTTCATCATTTTTATGCAATGCATACAAAGTAACAGTGAGAGTAGATTCAAAACAAGTTCTCAAGAATACAAACATGATGAGTATCACACGTTGTTAAACTCCAAGATAAAGCTTAGGTGTCAAAATCTCACCCGTGTAGGTATATTCACTAACAAGAGTTATCTACTCAAACTTCAATCAATCATGCCTAAATCATCGAATGACATACAATTTACTATTGATCCAGGATATATCAATTTATCCGTTAAACTTATCATATACTTAAAGACAATCATTACGCACCCCCTACACTTGAACAAGACATTGCCCTCAATGCATAAATACGAAATAAAAGTAGACAAGCAAAAACTCCACAAGTCAGTGGGCGGCTCGCAATCGCAAGAAGCGGATTTGAGTATCAAGATCTCCCTGGGCCGTCTACTGCACAAAATCTGCCGTGAATGTTCTCTCGAAAGATCCAATCTCCTCGCCTGCATTTGTACGCGAACACCGATTCGCCTCGATCCTCGAAACACGCTTTTGTTTCAGAGTAATACCTAACTTGCTCAAATAAACGCAGCATTCGGGGATAAACAAATGCAAAGATGCTTAGACAAATGCACACGACACATACTAAATAAGAATAATGAATAAGCGATCATGCTTATACTTTTAATGCGGGTGCAGTCAGGCGCCTAACCCATCTAACCCATAAAACATCCTATATGTAAAACATCCTAGTAAAAAATAAATTACTTAATAATGCTCAAAAATACTAAAACAAATGCCCAGAATCTGAGATGAAGCTCTAAATACAACGACATCGATTAAAGAATTAACGAAACAAAAATCGAAATCAAGTCTAAAACACAACGTATTTAAAACAAAGTCGAAACGAAGACATAACTAAAATAAATCAATAAAATCCTAAATTAAAAAATAAAGTGCCGAAATTTCACTAACATAAAATTGAAAATTAAAATAAGAGATAAACAAACGAAACGAATACGAACACACCGAGCTGGCAAGCTGGCTTCACGAGATAGTAGGCGGCGCTGATTGAGTCAGCACCGGGAACGCGACGCGAATCGTGTGCGAAATGCAGATTTATTAATCAAAGTAGAGTGGTGATAGTGAGAGGCCGGGGAAGAGTGGGGTTTGAGCGGAATGGGAAATGAGAGCGACCGGAGTCAGCCGGATCTCGCGAGCGGTTGCATGCGGCGGACCGCCAGAGCTGGGCCGGGCGAAAGCAGAGGCGCATCATCCGCGGTCGAAAGTGGCAGTGAGCCGCGCGCTGCCGAGACGGGTGATTTGTGGGAGAGCGCGTGGTCGGGCGAAAGTACCGCGGTGGGGCGGGCGTGGGGCTCGCGCGGCGAAAGCGGCCGGGCGAGGCGACCGACCGCGAATGGTGGCGGCCGCGAGGCGGGCCGGGTGTTTGCGGCTGCAATGGGCGGTCAAGTTGTGTACAGAGTCTCCCTTCCCGCTTTTATTTTTATTTTTTATTTTTTATTTTTATTTTTTTCAATTAAAAATCTCCGACCAAGTGGCTGGCATCAAGCCCGGCTGCAACGACCGGCCCGAACAATACTATTTTCCTATTAAAAGTCCATCGATGGTCAAAATTCTGACTCTCCGCTGCAACTAAACCCCAAAACGCCCACTCTACCAAATTTCACCTTTTTTTTTTTTTTTTTTTTCGACACGAAACTGCTAAATAAAAATAACTAGCAATCTAAAAAGATCGGGTCAGCTTCCCAATAAGCGCTTACGCTTAACGCCTTTAGCCCGACGGCGACCCGCACTCATTCAATGAGTGGTGCACAAATACGACCACCGTATTTACTCTTTCCATGTCCACCATAATAATGTTTCCAAGCGTCACCATTGACCTTAAAAGTCTCTTTCTCCCTCATGAAAGCATTTCTACCGCACCATGTGGAAAAACTTGGGTACAGTAAACGGTCCGCATCATTTAGATTTTAACTTACCCGAACAAATTGTAGTTCTGAATTAAACAACAAAAACTGTCATTCAACTTCGAACTCGCGAGGCGAGATTCCGCTTATCAGCGATTAACCTCGTCTGCCCTTGTAAATTTTTGCATTTTCATGTGCCTCCCAAACGGTAAACTCTTCAAGCTCATTGAGATCCATCAATCTCTCTTTGGCACCGTATCCTTCTCGTTATCAAAAATTTAGAGATTTCACCGCCCAATGTGCTTTATGCTCAAGCTCCACCGGAGTGCTTACAAGCTTTTACCATAAACACATTTAAGGCGAGACATACCACAAAAAGTGTCTTAAATGCAATGAGTATGCCTACAACGCATCATCTAACTCTTAGACCAATCCTTACGATGCATTGGATCAAGTTTAAAATGCACTTAAGCTCTCTATTAGATAATTCAAATTGGCCCATTCGTTTCGAGGCGACATGGTATCGCAACTTTTTACGGGTTACCCCATATTTATATAGCAATGTCTCTAAAGCCTTATTACAAAAAATGTTTTCTCATCACTAATGATAGCCTCGAGGAGTCCCAAATCTAGTAAACACATTTTTTCTTTTAAGAAAGATATGACTACCTTGGCATCATCATTAGTTTGAAACGCAATGGCTTCCACCCACTTGGACACATAGTCCACACATACCGTAGAATGCATCTTATTGGAAAAGACGACGGAAAAGTGACCACGAAATCGATACTCCCAAACGCCAAACAAGTCAACAGAAATATTAGTAGCATCTCATTTTATGAGATATTACCTATTCTCCGACAACGATCATACGACTTCACGTTACTACAATCCTTAAATAATGTAGCTGAATAAAAACTTATCAGAATACCTTGCAAATGCTCTGGGTAGGGCTTTAAATGGCCTCCTACTGGCATGACAATGTTCTAGGATGTCGCTTAATTTCTATCTCAGGATACACCTCCTAATGATATTATCCGCATTTAACTCAACAAGAATGGATATCCCAAAAAATATTGTTTCACATCGATAAAAAATTTCTTCTTTGTCGGTATAAGTCAACTCCCAGTGGTAAGACTCCACTAACGATATAATTAACAAAATCTGCATACCAAGGTAACTGATTTTTAGTGACTACCAACAATTGTTCATCAGGAAAGGTCTCCTTAATGGGTGTTTCTTCTAGCGATACAATTCTGTATAAAACGATCACCTACCACATTTAACCCGCTTTGTCCTTAATTTCTAGGTCGAATTCTGGAAGCATCCATCTTATCAACCTAAAGCTTAGCATCTTTTTTGAAAGCAAATATTTTAACGCAAAGATGATCAAATAGATACAACTATTACTTGCATCCGATCAACATGATCGAAACTTATCCAAAGCAAAACAACAAAGAAGCAATTCCTTCTCGCAGTAGTGTAATTAGCTATGGAGCATCATTGAAGGTTTTGCTCAGAGCACAATTACCCGAATACCTTATCATGCTTTTGTCCGAGCACTGCACTAACGGCATAATCACTATGCCGCATTACACTTCAAATGGCTTGGCTCCAATCAACGACCAATCGGAGCGTAAACAAGTTTATGCTTTAATATATTAAAGCCCGAAGACACACTCATTAGTCATATGGAAAGACGATCCTTAATAAGCAAATCACATAAAGGTTTAGATATTTTGGAAAATCATTTAAACGATAAAAAACTGCACACTGGGCGAAACTTCTTACATCTTTTGACATTTTGGTGGAGGTAACTTTTCAATTATATCCACCTTTGCTTTATCAATCCCCTATTCCTCTAGAGGAAATTTTGTGACCGAAGCACTATCCTCTTGAACCATAAAGTTGACACTTCTTTCCCAGCCTCGATAAAGATTGGGCCTCTCACAACGCTCATAACAAGTTCAAGATTAATCAAACAATCATCAAAAGAAGATCCAAAAATGTAAAATCATCCATAAAGACCTCGATGCATTTCTCTATCAAGTCGTAGAGAATATGGAGACCATGGCATCGCCGAACGTGTGGTCGAGCACAACATAACTCAAAACGGCATTCGCCTAAAAGCCGAACGTACTATACGGACAAGTAAATGTTGTTTTTCCCTGATCCTCTGGAGCCACCACAATTTGGTTGTATCCTGAATATCCATCTAAAAAAGCAAGAGAGAATGGATACCAAATTTAATTTTTTCTAGCATTTGATCAATAAATGGTAGAGGAAAATGGTCCTTCCTAGTTACAAAGATTTAACTTCTCGGTGCTCAATACACATCTCTCCAAAATTCTACCACAGCTCTAGTGGGTATCAATTCATTTTATCATTTTAACTACGCATGTCTCTTTGCATAACTTGTACCGACTCACCCAAGCACTATCTCGAAATAGGATAAATTATACTGCATCCGTAAGCTTCTCGAGAATTTCAGCCTACCACCTCTTTCAGACAGATTTAATCGCCTCGAGGTTGATAAAGGGATTTGGCACCTTCCTCAAGTAGTATTCGATGCATGCACAACAAGGGCCGAGACCCTTAATGTCCGCTATTGTCCAACCAAGCTACCTTTTGTGCTCTCCAAGTACTCGGTAAGTTTTTCTTCCCCGCACTTCACTCAACAAGTTAAGAAATAATAACAGTAATTCATTAGCTACGAAGAAAGCATATTTAAGGTGCGGGAGGCAAAGCCTTCAACCTGGCTGTGGGTGAGGCTTTTCAATAGATGGTATCAACTTCTGATACACTATGTCCTAGTTCCTCATACCTCTCTACCAAGGGTATAATGCAGGCGGCCCGCATCCATATGCTACCAATGATAATAAGTTTATGACAAAGCTTCCTCCTCTCTTTAGTATTTGTTAGACATAACTCTACCAGCATCCTCGAGACTTTAACTCCACTTTCAAAGGCATGTTGCACTAACGTATCAACCACATCAATTGAAACAATCTATTTTGTCCCATGTTTAATTTACGCATGTCAAAACAACTTGCTCCTCCCCCACTCTTAAATGACCTAGCCCCTTATGAACATCAATATGGGTTCTAGTGGTAGCTAGAAAGGTCTACCTAGCACAAAGGGATTTCGATCTTCGGACATATCGAGTACAATCTAAATAGGGAAGATAAACTTATCTACCTTAACCAAAACATCTTCAAGCGACACCATATTGGTACACAATGCACTCCATCGGCTAATTGCGTTAAAATGGTGGTACTCTTTACCTCCCTAAACCCATCCTGGCGACATCGACAAAGGCATCAAATTGGATACTGCATCTAAATCACATAACGCTTTTACCAAATTCAACGCCACCGATCGCACAAGTGATCAGAAACTCCCCGGATCTTTTAACTTTTGCGGCAATTTCTGTTTGATTATTATGAACACTCTTCGGCCATAAGACCGCTTCATGTTCCCTAAACGCTTCCTTTTCTTGGATAAAACATCTTTCATAAACTTCGATACTTGGGATCTCAAGTGGCCTCTCGCAAAAGGAATGTTAATATGCAACTTTTAAACATATCAAGAAATTTAGAAAATCGAGCATCGCTTTCTTCAAGCCTTTGAGGGTAAGGAATAAAGGGACATATTCAGAATGTTAGATTTGATTAATGGAAACTTCCTCAAGGGTCAAGATAAAGCCCCGTGGTCGCTTCCCAAAGTGCTCGACCTCAACCTCTAAACTTTACTATCACAGAAAGTGATCGTGACGTGGCATGTTCTCGTGGGTTCTTTTCAGAGTTACTTGAAGTGGAACCTTACATTTCTATTATTCACACGTTTCAAATTTGGCCCAATTGGTTTCAGTTTCTACACTCTCTCAAGGCCGAGATTCTATTCTCGTCTTTTTCCACCACTGAAGTTAACAACCTCTCAATCTTTTATCCACCGGACTCTTCGTGCGCTCTCTCGAAATTTGGATTGAATCTTGAACTCGGTGGTCTCATTACATTTGGTTGTTACTCCAAGAGAAATCAAAGTGTTCCTCCCAATTATTATCAGAGTTATCGAGAACGCGCCTATCTCCGCGGTCGAACAAATTGACGACATATCAACTTGCTCAGTACCCAAGACAAGATATTTCATGATTACCACCACATAGAGCACACAAAGTGGAACCATATTCTCGCGATCCTTGCCCACCAGTGTCCATCGCGAGAAATTGCTCTAATCGACCGCCATGGCGGAGGCCACCGTGCTTCCAAATTTCACCTTTCATCAATCTCGCGACCCTTACCACTCTACGAGTATGGTGACGGGCTGGTGCCGACAGCGCATAATTCCTCCAATAAGATATGCTTCATCGACGCCTTCTTATCAAACGCCTCCAAAGACATTCAATATAGCTAGTCAACCCATTACGGAAGCGTTCACCAAATAAGGCCTGAAAGCCATGACTGGGGACACTTTCCGAAGAGACCTTTAAAACTGCTCCAAGCCTCACCAACCATCTCATCTTCATCTTGCCGGGAAACACACAATGTCATTCTTCAAATTTGGTGGATTTTGACGAAAATATCGGGCTTAAAAATCTCTTTGCGTACCACTTGCTCCTACGCGTCACATCTCAGAGATTTCAGCATTCCAATTACCTCTTTTGCTCTTCCGCATAGAAAGGAAATAAATACTGTGGATAGAATCACCGAACACCATATTTACTTTTAGAGTAGAAGCAACATCTCCATGAAATTTAAATGTCTATTAGTATCTCTACACTCCAAAGCTATCAATCGCATTACGATTCTTCATACGTCGATCGCGTGCTTCAACTCAAAGTTGTTGGCATTGATCGCAGTGGTGGCCTCGAGCATGAGCGCTAACCCTCTAATCGTAGGCAATGCATAATCCCTCAGTCATCCGAGGAAATCAGCCATCGCCATCCCCATGAACATCAATCATACGCCTGGGTAAGATTGCCCTTATTGGCCATGTAGATGAACTTTCAGCGCTTTCTTCTTCGAGTCTCGACTTAGTTTCCTAGTCAAGCTTCAATCGGATCAGCAACAATTTCCACAATGATGTGAGCGGTCATGCACTAAAACAATAATATAATAAAAGAGATACAAATTTAACTAAAACAATAATATAATAAAACTAGCTAAGCTTAAGGAACCGAAATTAAACGTAATATTAGTAGTATCGAAATTCGCAACGGCCAACTTGACAACACTAATTTATGTGTTCCGGTCGAGTCCGGTCGCATCAAGTAATAGCAATGAATAAAGCAACGGTATCGCTCTACAAATTCCAATATACTAATTACTAGGTCTTTTCTTTATCCTTAATTAACTAATAATCAAAGAGTAAATTTAAATCTAGACTACTTAGCTAAATTGACTAAACAATTAAAATTAGCTAATACTAACCTTAATGCAAAAGTATGGATTGTACTTATTATTCAAGCATAGTCGTGACACATGATCGTGATCGGATCATCGATTCAATTCTAACTAAGAGTTACTATTAGTTCATAACAAAAAGATTCCCAAAACAATTCGATATTACTCGCCACTCAATTAAGTCCCTAAGAAACTAACTATATCTCTATGATAGCTTAAAATAGGAGATCTCTTAACAACATATGCTTATTAAATTGCACATGGCAAAAGAAAGCATGCTCGATTATTAATTCGTAAGTGACAACCCTATCTCTAGCAATTAATCACTTATATGAACGACTTAATATTGATATCAAGATATTAAATACTAATTATGCACAATAATCAGAATTATGAAACTGAAATAAATTAACTCCAAGAAAATCAATTCATCCGATCCAATCCATCAGCGGTCCTCACTAATAATAAAATTAGTTCATAATAAAGACATAAATAAATACATGAAATTAATGGCATTCATCCTTAACAATAAAAATAACTTGAATTAAAAAATATTCAAACCAATTAAAGTAATCAACTCCAACTTCCAACGGGCGCTACCAAAAAGCCTTAAATAAAGCTGATGACTTCTTTTCCGGGAATTCAAAGATATCTCTTTACCTAACTTCCTCTTTATAGGTTTCCATAACCTAATAGTGACGGGCCGAATCCCTTGCCCTTGGATCATGACTCATGTGTAACTCTTAAAGTGGATCGCTTCATATCTTCAATTCAAGGCCCGATTCCTTCACTTTAACCGATAACTGCCTAAACTCAAATAAAACGAAAACAAGTGCAAATTATATCGGATTAAGGTAAAAATAACATCAGCTAATACGTAATTAGGGCCTCAAAACACTATATAATAAACACTTATCACTAAGCTTCGGATATGAACTATCATTATCATGAATTTTTTGCATAGTATTATTAGTCAAATCTAAAAATATAACTTCAATAAACACCAATTTATCAATAACTTGTCCTCATAACATAAAGGATTTTTGTCCTGCTCACGTAAAGATAGTCTTCTATATCGGTCGTTTAACGATACTCTTTCCGAATCAACGCATTACTTGGATATCGTATTCTCTAAACCTAATTCCAATGCATAATCATTTAATACCCAAATATCCATTCTCAAAGTGATATCTGAGAAAACACAAATGTTTGTCCATTTCAAAATAGATCCATCGTCTTACGATTATCACGAATCAACCATTACTGCATCCATGTACCACGGGATGTGGGCATAGTGTATATTTCTTCGCACTAATAATCTTGAACACTATCACAACAAGTGATCGCAAGGACGAATCCTCCGGTTTCTCGGCGCCGATCGATGAATATTAACCATGCAATGTAAATTCATATCCACTTACAATGTGATCATACCTACATGTAGGGCGAAAGAGCAATCGGATAACAGCATCCTCCAACGCCCGTTGTCGATTCAATACATAATAGAAACACAAAATTGTCCCTCAAAAATTCAACATGGGCTTGAATTTCATGACAACGGATGCAAAGAATAGACCACATGTATATCCATGACCACGAGATGTTGGAATAACTCTACTCTTTGCATGAATCGGGGTTCACAAATAATAACACATTTATTTGAAACGACACGTAAACACAAGCAATTCACCAAAGGAATATAAGCTCGTGATGATACCTACAAAGTTCATCCAATTCTTCAATTTGAACTTATTCAACTTTTTATTGTTGAGGAAAAAAAAAATTATTTATAGTAGGATTAGACCAAGACAAAAGAAAACTGTTTATCACTTTGTAATGCCATTAGTATAATACTTGTTAACCAATCACGGGCACAATATCAGTGAAGCTTCCTATGGTCTTCGATTCAATAAATGACGAGACGAAGCAAGAGTATACTTCTTGCACACTCTCCGACATCTAAGGACATCAAAAGACGGAAGCCTACTTAAGATTTGTCTCAAGCAATCATCCGGAAGATCAATAAAAGTAGTAATAACCTTTCCTCAAAGTGCTAACCAATAAATAAATGATTTTGAACCTCAAGTAATTAATCTCTAATAATAACATTGACGAAAGTGATGCAAAAAAATGATAGAATCCAGAATGTATGAGAAACAAATGATGGAAAACCATGAATGAAACTCATGCCTCGACCTTCATATATATAGTCAAATAAGAGTTTAGCAAGTAGAATCAATCTTTTAATTACAATGCATCATATAATAAAACTTACTCGTATATATATCAACTCGTAATATTTCAAAGTGTAATTTTATGCATTTATTGTTGAGTTTGCATTTTTCAAAATCGATACAGAAAATACTATTAAAGCTTAATGAGCATGTATATATCAAGAATATATACTGGGTACACTATTCTTTTTATCGTAAACACGTGCAATACATGTGCACATAAGTACATTATGCATTGGCACGTGCCTTTAAGAGAAAACTAAGTATTTTCAAAATGTAATTATATATTCGAGGGCCATTATGTAAATCGGGGTCGAAGCTAGTGTTTGAAAAACGTAATTTGTGCATGAGGGTGATTTTATTTTAAATCAACAATCAAAATATAATATAACTTTGCACAGTTTAGCCCATTATTGTTCTCAAATGTAATAATAGTTAGCAAAAGAGTCTCAAATTTATAATACTCTAAATACTTCCTCAAATTTATAATATCCTAAATACTCTCAGATAAATAATATTATCGCTAATTAACAAAAAAACATAATATAACTCTTTCGTAGAGAACATAATTCGTAATAATGATTAATCAATGAGCCAATCAAAGTATAAGTCTAATAAATGTATTCAAGAATGAAAAAATAATCAATGCCATGAATAGTCAAACTCGAACGGTAAGTTAATTATATGTATAATTAACGATACATATAAGCTTCCTCGGATACGAACTAATGTCATTATCATGAATTTTGCATAGTATTATTAGTCAAATCTAAAAGATATAACTTCACAAACACCACAATTTATCAATAAACTTGTCCTTGCTAACATAAAGGATTTTTTGTCCCGCTGATGTACGTATAGTCTTCATATCGGCCGAATCGATACTCTTTTCCGAATCAACGTGATACGACATCAGATTTAACCCAATTCCAATGTGCATAATCATTTAATACCTTAAATATCCATTCCTCGTGGCACCATTTGAGAAAACACAAAATGTTTGTCCATTTCAAATAGATCCATCGCCTTATGATTATCACGAATCTACCATTACCACATCATCCATGTACTAATGGACTGTAAGAGAGCGCGATATTTCTTCTAATTAATCTCGAACACTATCACAGCCGTGATTAAAAGGATGAACTCTCCATTTCCTCGGCGCCGATCATGAATATTAACTATGCAATGTAAATTGATATCCGTAAAAATGTGATCATACTCTGTGGCGAAAGAAAGCAATTGACAAGAAAGCATCCTCCTCCAACGCCTCGTCGATTCAATACATAATAGAAATACTCCAGAAATTGTCCTCAAAATTTGAACATATAGAAGTTTGAATTCTCGTGGACAATGGATGGAAGAATAGACCACATGTATATCCATGACCACGCTGAATAACTCTACTCTTGCATGAATTGGGGTTCACAAATAACATACATTTGAAAACGACACGTAAAACAAGTAATCCACTCAAAGGAATATGAAGCCTTGTGGATGATACTCATTAAAGTTCATCCAATTCTTCAATTTGAACTTATTCAACTTTTTATTGTCGAGGGAAAAAAATTATTTATAGTGATTAGACCAGATAAAAGGAAAATTCCTTTGTTTCTAATACTTGTAAAGCATTAGTATAATACTCATAATCCAACCGATGGCCAATAACATCAGCGGAAGCCTTCCTCATGGTCTTGGATTCAATTAAATGACGAGACGAAGCAGTATACAATTGCTTGTACACTCTCCGACAAATTTAAGGACATCAGTCATTAAGATTTGTCTCAAGCAATCATCCGAAGATCAATAAGAGTAAGAATACCCTTCTCCTCAAAAGCAAACTTAACAATAAATAAAAAGATTTTGAACCCTCTAATTAATCTCTAATAATAACATTGACGAAAGGATGCAAAAAATATGGAACTGTGAATGTAATGAAACAATGACGGAAAACTTTATCAAACTCATGCCCACAGAATTACATAATAAACTACTCGCATATACATCAACCTCGTAATATTTCCCAATGTGTAATTTTATGCATTTACGTTGAGTTTGAAGCGATTTTTCAAAAATTGATACAGAAAATACCATTAAAGCTTAACGAAAGCATGTATATTACTGCTAATATATGCGTAATAATTATTCTTTTATCGTAAACATGGCGCAATACATGTGCAATACAAGTACAAGATATGCATTACACGTGCCTTAAGAGAAAAATCCAAGTATTTTCAAATGTAATTATATATTCGGAGGGCCATTATGTAAATTGGGGGCCGAGTTAGGTGTTGAAAATGCAATTTTGTGTACGAGGGTGATTTATTCTTAAATAATCAATCAAAATATAATATAATCTCTTTTGCACATGGCTTCTAGCCTAATATTGTTCTCTAGCTGTAATAGTTAGCAAAAGAGTCTCAAATTTGTAAATACTCTAAATACTCTTCAGATAAATAATATTATCGTTAATTAACAAAAAACATAATATAATTCTTTTAAGAGAACATAATTCGTAATAATGATTAATCAATGAGCCAATCAAAGTATAAGTCTAATAAATGTATCCAAAGAATGAAAAACAATCATCGCTAAGTGAATAGTCAACTCGAAACGGTAAGACTATATGTATAATTAACGCATACATATGCTCGGATAGCTAACTAATGTCATTATCATGAATTTTTGCATAGTATTATTAGTCAAATCTAAAAGATATAACTTCAATGAACACCAATTTATCAATAACTTGTCCTTGTTAACATAAAGGATTTTTGTCCTGTTCATGTAAAGATAGTCTTCATATCGATCACGAATCGATACTCTTTCTGGAATCAACGTATTACGACTACTATATCTTCTAACCCAATTCCAATGTGCATAATCATTTAATACCCAAATATCCATTCCTGTGGCAATTCATTGAGAAAAACACAAATGTTTGTCCATTTCAAATAGATCCATCGCCTTATGATTATCAATGAATCTACCATTACCACATCCATGTACTACGGATTGTGGCATAGCGTATATTTCTTCCGTAATTAATCTTAACACTATCACAGCCAAGGATCAAGGATGAACTCTCCGTTTCGGCGCCCGACGATGAATATTAAATCCAGTAAATGTAAATTGACATCCTAATGATAACAGGATCATACCTACACGTAGGCGAAAGAAAGCAATCGACAAATATAATCCTCCTCCAACGCCTCGTTGCTCTATCTCGGTCACATAATAGAAACACAGAAATGTCCCTCAAAATTTGAACATATAGAAGTTTGAATTCTCGCGTGACAATGGATGGAAGAATGTACTCACATGTATATCCATGACCACGGGGTATCGAATAACTCTACTCTTGCATGAATCGGGGTTCAAGCAACAATAACACATGCATTTGAAATGACATGTAAAACAAGTAATCCACCAAAGGAATATAGGCTCGTGATGATACCACAAAGTTCATCCAATTCTTCAATTTGAACTTATTCAACTTTTTTATTGTCGAGGGAAAAAATTATTTATAGTAGGATTGCACTGCATAAAAGGAAAAATTTTGTTTTATCACTTGTAATGCTATTAGTATAATACTTGTTAACCAATCGACACAATAATACTGTGGAAGTCTCATGTCTGATTCAATTAAATGACTAGACGGGGTTAAGAGTATACAATTGTTTTGTACACTCTCCGATATCTAAGGACATCAAAAAGAGGAATACTTAAGATTTGTCTAGCAATCATCCGAAGATCAATAAGAGTAAGTAATACCCTTCTCCTCAGCGTAATCCAATAAATAAATAGATTTTGAACTCCTCGCTAATTAATCTCTAATAATAACATCGATTTGAAATACGCAAAAAATATGAACTGTGAATGTACGGCAGTGTTGTTCCACGGAAACCACGACGAAAACTCATGCTCGACCTTCATATATATAGTCAAATAAGAGTCGCAAAGAGAATCAATCTTATTAATTACAATGAATTACATAATAAACTACTCAGATATATATATATCAACTCCTCGTGAATATTTTCCCCAAAGTGTAATTTTATGTATTTATTGTCGAGTTTGAAGCATTTTCTGTAATTGATGTAGGAAAATACTACAGTTTAACGCATGACATATCAAGAATATTATACGTATTAATTATTCTTTTATCGTGAAATACGCAAGCAATACACGCTAAGCAATACAAGTACGCGTATGCATTACACGCCGCTTTCAAGAGAAAACTAAGTATTTTCAAAATGTAATTATATATTCTGAGGGCCATTATGTATATTGGGGTCAGGTTAGGTAAGCTCAAAACGTAATTTATTTGTTGATTTTATCTTTTAAATCATCAATCAAAATATAATATAACTTTTGCACATGGTTTCTGTATCAATATTGTTCTCTAGCCGTAATAGTTAGCAAAGAGTCTCAAATTTGTAATAATTTTAAATACTCTTGTATTAAATAATATTATCGCTAATTAACAAAAAAACACATAATATAACTCTTTTAAGAGAACATAATTCGTAATAATGATTAATCACAGCCATCAAAGTATAAGTCTAATAAATTTATTCAAGAATGAAAAATAATCATCGTCATGAATAAATAAACTTCCGAAACGAAGACTATATGTATAATTACCGCATACATGTAAGCTTCCGGATACGAACTAATGTCATTATCATGAATTTTTGTATAGTATTATTAGTCAAATCTAAAAAGATATAACTTCAATAAACACATTTTTATCAATAACTTGTCCTTGTTAACATAAAGGATTTTGGTCCTTGCTCATGTATAAAGATAGTCTCTACACGGTCACTTAATCGATACTCTTTTCCGAATCAACGTGATACGACATCAGATCTTCTAACCCAATTCCAATGTGCATAATCATTTAATACCCAAATATCCATTCCTGGTGGGATCATGTGAGAAAAACACAAATGTTTGTCCATTTCAAATAGATCCATCGTCTTATGATTATCACGGAATCTACCATTACCACATCCATGTACTACGGGATGGGGCATAGTGTATATTTCTTCAGAATTAATCTTGAACACTATCACAGCGTGATTGCAAGGATGAACTCTCCGGTTTCTGGGCGCTGATCGATGAATATTAACCATCCAATGTAAATTCATATCCACGACAACAGGATCATACCTACATGTAGGGCGAAAGAGCAATGGGACAGTGTTAATCCTCCTCCAACGCCTGGTTGTCGATTCGAATATATAATAGAAACACGATAAATTGTCCCTCAAAATTTGAACATATAGAAGTTTGAATTCTGGTGACAATGGATGGAAGAATAGACCACATGTATATCCATGACCACGGGGTATTGGAATAACTCTACTCTTGCATGAATTAGGGTTCACAACAATAACACATGTATTTGAATGACACGTAAAAACAAGTAATCCACCAAAGGAATATAGAAGATCAGGATGATACTTATTAAAGTTCATCCAATTCTTCAATTTGAACTTATTCAACTTTTTATTGTTGAGGGAAAAAAAATTATTTATAGTAGGATTAGACCAGACGAAAGGAAAAATCTTGTTTCTATCACTTGTAATGCCATTAGTATAATACTTGTTAACCAACTGATGGCCAATAACATTGGTGGAAGCTCTCATGGTCTTGGATTCAATTAAATGACGAGACGAAGCAAGAGTATACAATTGCTTGCACACTCTCCGACATCTAAGGACATCAAAAGAGGGAAGCCTACTTAAGATTTGTCTCAAGCAATCATCTGGAAGATCAATAAGAGTAGTAATACCCTTCTCCTCGTGTGAACCAATAAATAAATGATTTTGAACCAAGTTAATTAATCTCTCTAATAATAACATTGATGAGTGATGCAAAAAATCTGGAATCCGTAAATGTATGAGAAACAATGATGGAAAATCGTGAGTGAAACTCATGCTCGACCTTCATATATATAGACAAATAGTAGTCGTGCAAGTAGAATCAATCTTATTAATTACAATGAATTACATAATAAACTACTCGTATATGTATATCAACTCATAATATTTCAAAGTGTAATTTTATGCATTTATTGTTGAGTTTGAAACGATTTTTCGGAGTTGTCAGTTGATATAGGGAAAATACTATTAATGTTTAATGAGGATAGACATATCAAGAATATATATTTGGTACACTATTCTTTAAATAAAAATATTTACTCAAGTTCAAATATTTGTATTACAATTTTAAGTTGAAGATCTCAAAATTTAACTACTCGTATATATCAACTCGTAATATATCAAAGTGTAATTTTATGCACTTATTTGATTATATTCTCAGGAATGATGATGAGTCATATTTTAAATTTATTGGAATTTGTTGAGTATATCTCCATTTATTGCAGACACAGTTATTATTTTGCACAAACAATTAATAGGTTGAGATATTTTTTCATGCATATAATTACGCGCGAATCCATAATTTAAAAGATTGGTATTTATTTTATTTAATTATTATGTACAACTTTCAATTTTGATAATGATGCTGATAATAGCAATTCGGTTATCAAGTGTACTGAACACTTATTTCATTATAAAAGTCATCAAACAATCATTAAACGATAGCAATTAACCAAGAGTATTTGTATTCTGGAATAATTCTTTATAATACAAGATATTCAATATTTTCTACTTTATAGAGTGAAATGAAAAAATGAGACTCCTTTAAAATTTTTTGATATAAAATGAGACTCCTTTAAAATATTTTGATATAAAATAATTTTTTATTATTTTGGTAATACAAGTATAAAAATTATCAATTTATTTTTCAAATAATTAGAATATTGAAGTATTTTGAAATTAAGTTGACAAAATATTATTTCTATTTTATAATTAGTTTTTGTTATCTAAAAAATGAAATAAAAAAGTTAGAATACTATTAAAACTTAATGAGCATAGGCATATCAAGAATATATATGTGGTACACTATTCTTTAAAGAAAAATATTTACTCATGTTTAAAAATTTGTATTACAATTTTAAGTTGAAGATCTCAAAATTTAAAAACCTCCAAATGAAAATATTGGGTTAATAGTAATATAGTTAAAAGGAGTTGCCTATTAATAAACATTTAAAATATATGTCAAGTATTGAAAATTTTAGTACTTATTGAATATCATAACATAGACTATATTTCATATAAATTGGGAAATTAATTTAATTTATCCACCAAGTCACCTCTGCCCTCGCCCAAGTATTTTCTATATACATACGTGACATATATAGCGCTATCGGGTCCGTCCGGATCGTTTTCACCGATCAGCTCGCATGTCGTCCCGACCGACCGAAACCAGCGGTCTAGGGGAATCGGGATCGACCGATCCGGGTCCAAACCGTCCGGCTGTCCATCCGAACCGGGTCCGTTTCGGCCCATCCGGATCCGAGCATCCGTTACGATAAGATCCGATATCCGAAAACTCTGGATCCGATAAGATGCGAAAATACAAAAATAACAATTCAAAATACAAAAAATTAAACTAATACAAAAAAATAAAAATACACACAAAAATCAAACTCATTTACATGAATTAAACTCATTTTACACACAAAAAATAACAACTAAAAAATACAAAAAATGAACACCAAAAAAATAACACCACGCTTTTGACTTCAGCCAGTGAATGCTTTTTTTATTTTTTATTTTTTAAATTGACGGGATCCTGATCCTGTTGGCCAATGGCCCGAATCCGTTTCTTGACACCTGATCCATCTCGGACCGACCGAATCCTGGCCCATTTCGGATTGACCAACCGGTCGACGTGCCGGCTCCTGACCTGGCTCCCAGACGCTCCTGGCCCACCAAATATATAAATTATATATATAATATCCCAATAATAGGGAACAATTCTGTTCAATTAATTATGAAAGTAGAGGCTGTATTCCTTGGATATATATCTCCTATCTCACTGTTACCACCTCCGAATCTTGATGGAATTTTTTTCACTTCCATGTTTCAAATTACAGTTTTACCACGAAATACAAACATCACTATTAGGCATAGAAGTGCGTGGAATACATAAGAATATATATATATATATAAAATCAGTTTCAAATCCATCAATTACATAGGAAGATTAGAGGGATGGATACACTTAAATGGACATGTGACATGTGTGTATTATTATTATTATTGGTTAAAATTTATGATATGTAATAATCTATCAAACTTTTTAATCCTTTGCTGTCACGTTCCTCTGCCTTAATGGTAAAAGCTGAAAACCATCACACTAACTATTTTCTCGAGATTGCTGGTGATATCGCTGGTAAATTAATCGTGACGCGCCTCAATCGACAGTGACTAGAGTTTTCATTTTAACCACTCTCACAAAGATTCGGCCCGCATTGTACTAACATACACTCCATGAAAGTTATGGCAGAATAATATTTAACATTTTAATTTTTTACCAATCGGTACCTACGCCCCCGATACTATACTCCTTAATGGTGAATCTAGAGGGAGGAGAAGGGAAAAAATTTCTAAATAATTTTTTGTTATTGAAATATACGGAGTATATTTAAAAAAAAAAATTACTAATCAATTCTCCATTCTACATAAAAATTATTAATCCGTCACAAATTCCCATCCCACCCCCACCTCACATCATCCTGATGAGTGACGTCTTTCCTCTTCTATATATTTAATCTCCCCCCTTCCTCTCCATACCTCCAACACCAAACTCTCAAAAAATCCCAAAATATTAGTCCACTTTCCAACTTCCCTTTTTTACACAATGGGTTTCCCCGTAGGTTACACTGATATTTACATCCCAAAATTACTAGTCCACTTTCTAACTCTCCTATCGTTCTTCCGGAAATTCATTTCAACTTTCCTAGCCTTTTTGGGACTCGGGGACTTCCTCGAGTCCGAAAACTCAATCCAACCCGACCCAATTGGTCCCAAACACGACTCGTTAACCGCGAAATTCATTCGTGAGTTACTCCCGGTTATGAAATATTCGGACATTATCGAGCCACCTGAGAGATGTGCGGTTTGTTTGTACGACTTTGATGGAAACGATGAGATCCGACGGCTGAGAAATTGCGTACACATATTTCATAAAAATTGTTTGGACCGTTGGTTAGATCATGATCAAAAAACATGTCCGCTTTGTAGGACACAATTTGTTCCTGAAGATATGCAACATGCTTTTAATGAAAGGCTTTGGTTGGCTTCAGGAATTTCGGGATTTCTATGGAGAGTTTTTCTTTTCTTCTCTTTCTTATGGTTTGTAGTAGTTGAGGTTGTTAATTAATTTCTGTTTTTTTTTTTTAATGAATTTTTTAGTGGTGTTAGGGTGATAATTTGATGTATTATAGTACTCCAGCAAATGAATGACAAATGTATATATTTCACTCCCTCAATGGAAACAAAAAACAATTATAAATACTGATAATGGTTTTAGCCTCATTCATGGAAAAAAGGCTATTGTTTTATCAAACATGCATTTCGCTGTATACTGCAAAAAATACCCAATTAATACATAGAGAGAGCAGTTAGTTTTATAAGATTATCCATAAAATTGTTAATTTTGAGCCTATTGGATGATCTTTTAAGGAGGTGGGAGTAGTTATTATTCCTATAAGTTAAACTCTAGCATGGGAGCTTAATGTTCATATTATGAAAAATATTACTGTATTTTTTTCAAATTTTATAGTTAAAAATAATATGTTAATTAAATTGGATTGAAGTTACTATTTACTATGTATGCATTTTATCACATATTATAATGGCTAATTATAATTATCTATCTTATACTACCTCCAATCCATTCCAATTTAATTGGGAGGTTTTCTTAGATAAATTATCAAACCCATTTTGAAGCAAAATTCATTTAATTAACTTAGAGTTTACACTAAAAGATGTATATAATTGATATTACACATTAGGATATTTTGAATGCAAAAAAATAATTTAAATAAGAATAATTTATTGTTATGTTTGTTACTCCCTCCATCCCACAAAATCAGATTTTTTTTATAATAGACTTTTAAATTTCGAATCTTTAAATATATTTATTTACAAGTTAGTATAATACTGATAAAAATATATCAATGTAGTGAGTTTCAAATGATTTTCATTTCATAGCTTCATCAAGATATACAATACAAACAAAAAATATCTATACTAAAATTCAAGATAATAAAAAAATCAAAACGAATAATTTTACGAGATTTAATATAGTATTTTATTTAGTCTATAAGTTAATTATCTAAACTAAATTAAAATGAATGTACTACTTAAAAAAGGATGGAGATAGAGGCATACTTTGAATTGATATTAATCTTGATCTAATCTCCAAAATTTGTGGGCCTCAAAAGTCAAATTTATTCAAAAACTGATTGAATACTCCAGCAAAGATACTACTATAGTTTTACTTATACTCCTATATCACAAATGTGGGATCTGTCCTACACTCCTTCTACCTATGTTGATTCCTTTTCTGCAGCACCTGTAAAACCGGATCTTGTTTCCTCCATTCCAGGATTTTCAGCAATAATGAAATTTTTTAAAAGTGCTCCAATTGCAGTTTTGTCGAGTGAATCTTCATGCATGAACTTGCAAGTAAAGAAATATATTGAGCGCACTCAAATGGCACTCAATTTTTTGACAAAGTAAAAACTGTTGCAATAAAAAATAGTGTTTAGGTATGATTTTTTATTTTTTCATTGAATGTGAATTTTTTTTTTTTTTTCAAAGAGAAAATATTTTAGAACACCCTCGAATCAATCCAAAGCACTTTATATTTAAGACATTTCAGCGATAACTATTATTAGCTAAAAAGCTCGATTCATTAAACGTAGACCGCTATTATTATAAGTAATATCTTGTGATCATTAGGGCTAAGAATGCTCGTGAAACTTGAATTGAAGCAAGAGTGTTGGCTAATGCTATGACTTCACTGAATTAGGGTTGTCCTCCGCCAACATTTCCACATTGCCCCCACTGTAGCTCTTTGATGTGTATGTTATTGCTATATTATTTATTTTATCCCTAAAATATAGAACGTAGTAATATTTTATCAAAACTTTTCTGCCATCACTAACACATATGTCAGCTAATACTATTGCTTTTCCCTTTTACATTATTAATTACAAAATTATCCTTTCTTTAAAAATCTAAAGCATGTAGCTCTAATAGAATTAACTACTACCGCCTTGCTTTTTTATTTCGACGCCAGATATCGGTATTTCTAACTTTCGACTATCAATTATTCTTAAAACTATACTGCTCAGCAATAATGCAACTGAACGAAGTACTGAT